>PVHX01004796.1:0-120789 GCA_004024805.1 Geosciurus inauris | reverse complement strand
TATTTTAAGGAGATGTTAAGTCTGTGATATATGTTCTCATTTAAATAAATTTTGTGTATACTTTAGTGACAATTAAGCAACTATGTTTATATAGGAAAGATGTAGCATGTTACCTACAATGTGGAAAAACTACCTGTAGACTGACTCCAAAAAAACAAAATTCTGATTATTAAGTAAATTTCTACCCAGTGATTAGAATGAAAATTAATGATATTGTCATGTACAAAGGAACATCTAATGCCATCTTGCAAAGCAAGCATGTAATATTCAAACTAATAGTTTTGAAATAAAATAAAATTAAGCATTCTGAGATAGATGTATATGAATGCATTTAAAATATTTTACTTTGATGTTTATTCTTCTAATTGCATAAGGGGACTGTTTATGTGTAAATTCAAATTTTGAAATAATATTTATTTCTTCAAAGTATTCATTTTAACTTAAAGAATCATAAATTCTAAATTAAAGAATCATAATTTATCTGATCATTTATTAAATATGGCAATAGAAAAATAATCTAACTGTCAAAATTCTGAAAAATTAAAACATATGCCATTTGGCTTATCTTACTGTCTTAGCTCCCAAGAAGTAAGCACATTTGCAAACTAGGTCTATTATATACTGGGTTAATAGTGTCTGATGAGATAGGTTGATTGCAAAACTATCCCAAGTTATTCACTACTTCCTATCCCAATAAATTTTGAAACATGATTTTGCAATATCTCCTATTAAAAGGTGGGCTTTTATCCCAGAATTTAGATCTATATGAGTTTTGTCTCATTATGTCTAGGTGTTTATGTGAGAATGTTTCCCAAAGGGATTAGAATTTAAATCAGTAGACTGAGTATAAAAGAACCACCTTTAGCAAATGATTGCACATTATCCAACCCCTCATGAGCCTGAGTCAAGTAGAAGGGTACATTCTCTCCTTTCCCAGCTGAAATGTCCTAGTGTTTTGCTCTCAGACATCAGAGCTCTTGGTTCCCAGTGACTTTGAACTTACAGACTTACGTCATTGGTTTCGTTGAGTTTCATGCCTTTGAACTGAATCAGAATTTCATTACTGGCTTTTCTGGTTCTCTAGCTTACAAAGGAAGATTGTAGAGTCTCATAACTTTCATAATCATGTGAAGTGACTTTCATTATAAAACTCTGTTTTTTCAGTTGATTCTGTTTCTCAGGACAATCCTAATACAAAATATACAAACACATTAATGCTATTGATGACAAACAACATATTTTAAAATATAATGAACATTTAATCTTAATTTTATATTTATCATATGATATTCTGAAATCAAATCCTATTTGAGGTTACTTGTGACTTTGCATTTTACAAAGATATGACAAGAACAAAGAAAAAACCAGGAGGAAGAGCATATGTGGTATTCAAGAATTTATTACACAATGCTTCATTCTCTAGACATCACCTTGGGCAGCAGACACTTTCTTTTGCTTGCTAATGATGTTTTCCTGTCATTAAGCACCAACATCTCCACATTTTGGTTTCTACTGCCCAGAGCCAAATGAATCCTAATTATCCTTCTATATCTGTTTAACTCTTGAGTATTTTACCAACAATCTAACAATGGCAGCAACTCATTTTATGGTGTTATACCTAAAGGGAATATAATAACAAAGAAGTCATTTTCTGTAAGTGTTTTTGGATGTTCATTTAATCCATGTGTGTATATTTAGTTCCTACAGTACGCTATATATACTATGCCATTCATTGGAGACATAAGGGGCTTATATTGTTCAAGATACAGTTCTAAAGTGTCTTACTGGAAGTAAGTTAGTCTTGACAATAAACTGTGAAGTGCATATCATTAAGATTCTAAGTCATGGAGATATTGACATGACTGGCCTAGTGTTGATACAGAGATACTAAGTATCACAGTTAAGATGTGAACCACATTTTTTGGTTCCAAAGCCAATGAATTTAATATTGGGATATGTTATACATAAAGTTAAATAAGTGAACAAAACTCTTTCCTAATGGTCTCAGAGACTACCCAAACAATTACTGGTAACACCTTGATACTTTGTAAATGTTATCAATAATAATTTACAACAATTCAGACTTGAGAGGGAGAATTGAGGAAAGTCTAGAAGAGGTGACATATAAGCTAACAGGCATAAGGACTTGTGGAAAGCAGGGTTCCAGTTGAGTACTACAAAGGTAAAGAAGCACAGGAGCAACACAGGAGCATGAGTGTGGTTGAGGCCCAAGGAGGTGATGTTCATGGTGAGGTTAGACAGGTCTGCAGAAGCCAGTTCATAAAATCGCATATACTGTGATGAAGACTTGGCTTATTTGCATGCAACTGAATTTCACTTTTATAAATAAAAATCTTAGAGCAATTTTAAAACTGGAGAGGACAAGATTATGTTTGTAAATTTTTAATTTTTTTTTCAGTGCCAGCAATTCAAACCCAGTGCTCACGCATACTAGACAAGAGCTCCACCAATGAGTTAGATTCCCCAGCTTAAGCAATTTGGATTTTGCAGTAAATGACATAAGAAAAGATGAAGAGCAGTAAGTAGTAGACATAGAAGTTCAAAGGTTGAATTTAAGAAGTATGAAGGAGTTAGAAAGTGGGACTCAGTGCCTAGTCGAATGTTGAAGAATATGCCAGGATGTGTCTGTATTTCGAGCTTGGGTGTTTCTGAATATCATATACCCTTTCAGTAACTGTAAAACGGGAAATATATACCATAGTAACAATATACATGTTACTTCAGGACCAGATTTTTATTAACTGTGTGAACTTAGGCTTGTTTCTAATTTCTAATTTCTATGAGCTACATAGAAATGAGGTTATTAACAGTACTTTACTTACAATATTGTTATGAACATTAAGTGAAATAATGTATCTAATCAATCTAGTTGTTTAAGATATAAGTAAGAACCAAATGTCCTTTGGGATTGAGACAGAGTAGTCTGACAGAGTCAACAGCCTTCACAAGCTTGAAACCCGTGCAGTCTCACAGGGTCCTGCTCACAGAAGGTTTGGTTTAATGCTTTGTTGGTTTATTGCTGTGCTGTGGCAGTTTAGAAACAGTAATTTTATCTTAAAACATGTATTTCTGAGGGAAGTTTATGAGCTTTGCTAGAAATGCTACAACAAAATGTAATAAAACTGGTGGCCTAAATAGCAGAATTTCATTTTTTTTCACTTTTATTGAAGCTGGAAATCCAAGATCAAGGTGATCATAGGTTTGGTTTAACCTGTGACCTCTCTTATTTGCAGATAGTCACCTTCCAGCTGTGTGCTCAAATGGTTCTTCCTTTGTGCATGTGCCTGCCCCTAGTGTATCCTTGCATGTTCATTTTTTTCTTTCATTTTGCAAAGACCCAAGTCTTATTTGGTTGGGTGAGACTAATATGAATTTATTTTACTTCAGTGACTTCTAAAGGCTTTGTCTCCTAATACTGTCACATTTTGAGGTACTGGTGCTTAAGACTTTAATATGTGAGTTTTGAAGGAAGACGATGTAGCCCATAACATAAAGTATGATGAACAAATGGAGAATGTTTTTGTTTATATTTGATATCTGCTGCGAGGCAGTGTATACATGATCCAGTTCAGGATGGCAAGCCAGCAGGGTAGGTGAATATAACACAATTATCCTGTAGGCATGTATGCAACATGTCAAGGTTCACAGTTTCTAAGGCAGATTGCTCAGGTTGACAGCAATATATGTGGGAAGTAAAATCTCTGAAGGTGGGTCCTATGATCCCTGTTTTTGGAACTCATCTTTACTACGCTTACACAAATATTAACTGTGTCCAGTTCAAAGACAGGCACTGCTATGCTCAAGTTAATATAAAATAAAAGCATGCATTGGAATTATTAGATTTTTTCCAACAAATGTAAAATCTCTGGTTTTAAAAACTACTCAAACTTTATGAAGTAAATGTCTAGAGTATTAAAGATAGAAACTAAAATTAAAGATCAAGTTAAACACCAAAGAACACTATTTTTTTTTGTAGTTGTAGATGGACAACATGCCTTTATTTTGTTTGTTTATTCTTATGTGGTGCTGAGGATCGAACCCAGTGCCTCATGCATGCTAGGCAAGCGCTCTACCACTGAGTTCCAACCCCAGCCCCAAAGAACACTATTTTATATGATGTTTGTAGAACAGATAGCTTAGGAAAAGAATTTTTAAATTAATTCTCCCTGCAACTAGAAGTACAATGAGGAAATGTTTTAATGGGTATTTTTAATTATACTATAGAAGACACTTTTGTTTCTTGTATGATCTCTATAGGTTACAAGAAATGACTGTGTATGTGTGTGTATATATATATATTATATATATATATATATTTATGTATATTTTATTTTATATATACATAGATGTACATGATATATACATATAAATATATATATATATATATATTAATTACAAATAGACAACTCAGTCCTCTCCCAGAGTGGAAGCCTTCTGGTAGTTTTGAGAAAGAGGTACTCAATAAGAAGAAACTGCTAATCTTTCCTTCTTCTTGCCTCCTACTTTCCCTTCTAAAGCTTAACGCAGCTGAGTACAAGGGGAGTAAAAAACAACCTTTGGCCTGGCAAATATCAATAAACACATAAAATAAAATAAAATTAATTACTTAAAAAAGGTCTAAAATGGATGAAATTATAGATCACTGGTTGATTATAAAGAGATAGAAATGAGAAAACATGATATAATTATTGAACTTAGAGAAAATGGAGACACCAAGGGACTGGGGTTTAAATAAAGTCAGAAATTAGGACAAGTGAGAATACAGAAAGTACAAAACCACAGCAATACTTATGAATCAGAAATGCGTTATCTCAGTTTAGGAATTTAGAGTCAAGACAAACCTCAGAAGTTATACTATTTGATCAAGAGTAAGAAGTTAAGAGTGAAAAATCCTGAATTTTCATATGCAATACCTTTATCTTGGTAAATTACAAAGCAACACATAACTATATTTATTTAGTTGAATAAATCTGGAATTCCCTCAATTTCACAATGACTATATTTCTCATTTATTTTCAATGTCCCTACCCTAATTAATTATAAACTTGTCCTACAGAAAGTTAAAATTTCTTAGAATGTTCAAAAACATCATATTTCCTTGCCAATAACAACAACAACAACAACAATAGCAAACTATCAAAAGACTAAGTTCAACTAAAGAACTGGAAAATGTTAACGTTATACAACTATTGTGGAAGGTAACACAAAAGAAAAATCTGTACCTTTATAGTACATACTTGAGAATTTTGAGAATTTGGGGTTGAAACTTGAGAATTTCTTGGAATTTTTAGGCCCTGGAATTTTGAGTCTAATGAAAATGGTAGATGTGTGAAGGGACATCAAGAAGGAAAAAATAATAGCAACCACTGTATAGGTATTAGATTAAGTTATCCAACTCAAGGAGGTGGTGGATAGGATTTATTTGAATAATGAATTTGATGGCAGCAACAGGGATCAGTTTCTAAAATTTTTCAGAAAAATCAGGAGAGTGTAAGAAGTGGTTCTATAAAGAAAACAAAGAATTCAGATTTACTAATAATTTGACACTATTTAAATATGAGTCCTAGAAAAAATTTAATTTATATAAAATGAACCAAAGAATGAAAAATATGTTAACATGGTATAGAATAAGCTAAGCTTTTCTGATATGTGAAAACAGACCATTAAAGTAACATCCCACTACTGACGAAAATAGAAGAATATTTCACTCAGAATATCTATTTTATCCAGAATCTGAATAATCCTTGAGGAGCACATGGCAAAGTAATTGGTTCTCATTAGGTTGTTAGGCTTTGAATCAATGAAATCTTCAATTCAAGAATTTTCTGTCTCTGAACCAGTGGCTGAAACAAATATAGGGGGAAGATGAAAACTTCCCTTCCACGCAATCTTTACAGACCCTAATCAACCCAACAGCAAGAAACAGCCACTGTGTTCCAGAACTGAAAGCTCTATATCACAAATAAGTGAAGCCATGTCACTGGGCAAAGCCTACTATCGACATGTAATGAGGCAGCTGTAAATAGGTGCTTAAAGAGGGGAGAAAACAAAAAGCTTCTAAGAATGCCAGACGGAGGAAGAAAGTTTCTGCAATAAGCCCTCTTAGAGGAACTGTCTATTCTCTGAATTTTGAAAAATTTCTGAAGGCAGTAATGTTACAAATGTCATTTTGGGTGAAGAGAGAGAATGAAAAACCCTTCACACATCTGTCACAGAAATTATATGAGTGAAAATTTTGACTTCTTGATGGAAAACAGGTTTCAATTTATGGGGACTCTGGTCAAGGGCATAGACTGGACTCTTGACAAGCTCAAAGTCAGTACTTCTTTTTTTACACTGTTTTTGCTCAGATAAAATTCCATCTCTGCTTTGGTTTATTTTCAACATGTAAATTGACTTTAGGAAATACATTTTTTTTTTTCTTTCCCTGCTAGCTACCTGTTTTAAGTCCTGGATATTGTCTTACTTTGTAAATCTGGAGTGTTCAGATCTAACTCTGTTATAATCTATTGCATCTAATTTACTATTTAAATATTAAATAATAAACAACATGACATAATTGAAATCCTAAGATTTTAAAAGTACTATTCTTGTGTTTGTGGAAGACACAGAGCTGCTAAGGGAACCGACAGACCTCAATCACACAGTATCTAAGACGGAATGGAAGAGGTAGGGAAAACCGATCTAGTTTTTTTTGTTTTGTTTTGTTTTTTAAAAAGTCAAGAATTAGACACTAATCTTTGATACCTTAGATATTATATAAATTTGTAAGTTAAGTTGCCAGTTGATTTAATTTTTGGATTTAATGTTTCCATAGAAATCTGTAGTGAGAAGAGGTTTCTACAAAATCGGTGACATCTCTGTATATTTTTTAAATGTCCTTCTATCTTTTTGCACAATTTCTTAAAGTACATATTATTCAATAAGTCTGGACAAAATTTGTCATGTGAAATGCAACATGGAATAAATTTCTTAGTTGATATTAATGCATAAATAATGTATTAATGTATTTATGAATACATAATGTATTGCCCTTAAATGACAGAACCGTCTATTTCCAAAAGACATGCTGACCATTTGTGGTTTTAGGTAGACACACAAAGGAGCAGGGAAAAGACTTTTTTTCCTTGTAGAGATGCATGCTAGCATCCTATTCTTGCATACATTTTGATTTACTTTGTCCTCTAATCCAAGACAGCATGAGTCACTCAGTCTGAATTGGAAGGAACTCAGCTCAGTCCCTTTTCTCCTCTTCCTCTTGATAGAAATTTCTTGCAGGGAACATGGAATTTTCTGTTCTGTTCCTTCATACCAGAAATACTTTAGATAAGGCCCAACTCCATTGGGATTAGATCTACTGTCATGCCATCACAAGGCAGAATGTGTTCCCAGAAACAGAGTTTATTGTCTCTGTAATGGGAGTGATTTCTTCCCCAGCCACAGCTTCTAAATGGCTTTCCTGAACCTTTGGGGCACAACTCCTGATGATTTGCCATGAGCTCTGTTCTCTAACCATAACCTGACCATCTGGGTTATGGCAAAAAAAACTTTATCATAGAAGTCTAGAACTGTGCTCCCTACTATGCAGCCTCAATAAGACAACTCCACTCTGATCCTTGGTTTTCCTCATCTGTATACAGGGGCTCACGATGTTTTCCTTACATTGTTATGGTGAGGATTAAAGAAAAGAATGTGTTTAATATTTTTATTGATTCTTTTCAGTTATATATGACAGTAAAATAAAAAAGAAGGAGGAGGAGGAGGAGAGAATGTGTTTTAAAAAATCTAGCATAGTGGGTGCCAGAGAGCCAGAGCTGCATGGGTTCTCCTGGGTCTACAGGGCTCGCCTGCACCCCAGCCCCCAACTTTTAGCTATATCAGTTCTCAATGGAAAGGGGAAGGGGAGGGACAGCATTATCAGTGTTCTTGGGAGAGGAGATTCATGTGGGAAAATGAGGTTACAGGTAATAGCTAACTGGAGTATTTGGGATTTTCTCTGAATTTTAATTATTTTGGCTACTTAATTAACTTTCTAAGGTAATGGGTAGCTGGAAGTGGCTCTGTGCACCTGTAGGTTAACATATCCAGGTCAACTCCCTTTCTCTTCTGCTTTTCCATCTTTAGAGAATGTCTCTTAAGGCTCCACCAAAGATGTTAGGAATAAATCCTTTGAAACCTAAAGTTATCATTAAAAAATAAATGGGGTTTTGGGGTGTAGTTCAATGGTAGAATATTTGCTTGGTATTCCCAAGTCCCTGGATTTGATTTGCAGCATAATAAATAAGACCTATTTTAACACAGTGCTTGTATTCAAATAGCCCCTTTTCCCTTAATAATGTCCCACGTGCATAATAGTAATGGTGGTGATTCTGATACGCTGAAGAGCAAGCAGATATAGAATGCTTCTTTTAAGTGAAAAAGTGAAAAATTGTATGCTGACATTGCAAAAACCTATAGCAATTTATTGTTATTAATCTCTCACTATGCCTAATCAGTAAATTAAACTTTATCATGGGTGGCTGCAAATAGGAAAAAAAATATATAGTATATGCAGGCTTGAGTACTATCAGTGGTTTCATGCATTCACTGGAGATTTTGAAGGGGGTTTGGAAGCTACTGTACAGACTTCAACATATGGATGAGATTATTGCCTAAACTCTGCCCTTAGTTGTCCTGTTGTTCCCAATTTCAGAGCCTCAAGGATTCGTTGTTTTAGAAATGAATCTTTATTGTAATCCTTGTCCAGTGTAAGGATGTGTAGCAGCATGGCTAAGTGGGTAGAGGGAAGAAACTAACTCTTCTCCCTGTTCATTCTGTTTTAATGTATTCAGCCCCTATCTTGCTCCACTTGTTTTCAACTTTCCCAGGTGGATTTTTCTTTCAATTCTTGAGCATTTCAAGTCCTCAAATAATAGCCTGCTTGCTTCCTATTGGCTTCCCACACTCAGGAAATTAAGTTTTGGTTTTTTTGTTTTTGTTTTTGTTTTTTTTTCTGTTCTGCTGAGTGAAATACTAAACAACTGACCTCTATTTTTAAAATATAGAAAAATACTTCTGTTCTACTCTTCTTTCTTGTTTTTTTTGACCTTGTATCACATTTTAAAGTATATAAAATATATTTTTAAAAGGAAATGGAGAAAAATACATGTGTTTAATAAGATCTCAAATTTCCTTTGTTAATTAATAAATACTTCCAAAATAATTTATAGTGACTAACAAAAGAAATAAAGCAACTTCTAACTTTTAAATATCCACTTACATATCAGAGATTCTATAGGAAACAGAAAGTTAAGAAATACTCTACCATTGATATCCACAATATTGTACTCCCAGATTGGAAAATAAATCTATTTACAGAAATTATTCCAAAATGGGAAACTTTTCTGCAGTACATAGTTCTGTACAAGATCTGGGAAACATTTTTAGCATTCTTACCATTCTAGCTTATCTACTCACATAATACTTATTAGTTTATTCTTGTGATGACAATCATTTCAAACTATTGCTAGAAAAAACTTGCTTTTTCTTGATTATAAATTTCTAGGAGGATACTATTCTTATCTTGTCTGGCCTCAGCATTTAGCCTAAGTATTTTGTTTTGGATATGAAGTGCTCCCTCAAATGCTTTTGCTAATACATTCATTAAATGCATTTGACAAAATAAGTTAAGTTTATTAAATCCATTAGATTATGAGAACTGCAACCTAATTAGTCCAGCCTAGTTTAAATTGTCTGACTGGGTAGTAACTGCAGGTAGGTAGGATGTGGCTAGAATAGATGGATCACTAGGGGTATGTCCTGGAAGGATTCCCCTTCCATTTGGCCATTCCCACTCTTTCTCTGCTTTCTGGCTGCCATGAATGAAATAGTGCTACTCTGCCACATCTTTGTGCCATGAAGTTCTCCCTCACCCTGGGCCCAGAGCAACTGAGTAAGCCAGCCATGAAATAAACCTCTGAAACTATGAGCCAAAATAAACTTTTCCTTCCCTAAGTTGTTCTTGTCAGGTATTTTGGTCACAGTGATAAAATACTGACCAACACACTGAGTAGTGATCTGGCAAGCAGCACATAATAATTATTTGTTGAATAAAATAATTATTTGTTGAATAAAATAATTATTTGTTGAATAGTTTATGTTTGTTCCATCCATTTAGTAATTCATTTATCATGCCACTTTTTTTAAATCCTATTTTAAAGATGATTGGGGGGGTTAATCCTCTTCTCAATTCATAAACTTTAATCAGATTTTGCTACTTCAGCTGACATTTGCTTGGGTTTTCATAGTAAATAGGGATTAAAGAAGTTAATCTCTAGGAAGTTTAGATGAATTTGTTCTGCATTCATATTTTTCTTCTTATTCTGTGGTAGATGTTGTTGTCATCTATCTTTTGGAAAGAGTGAGCTCAAGAAAAATAGAACCCAAAATAAGAAATGAGAATTCAAGCAACTCTGCTTGCAAAGGAGTTTACTTTGTGCATATCTGAATTCCAGCAAAAGTATACTCCTAAAATTCATCTTAGCATTGTTTTGGCATGATATATCAAGGACACTTCTAGTGTCTATCAAAATGTAGACAAGTTCTTCCTTTCAGATTTTCAGGGGATATGTTCATAACTTTACTCTTAACACAGGACCACTTTTGAATACTCATTGACTTTTTCCCCTCCAAATTTAGGTGATGTCATGATTTTTACTTAATTTGGAACTCCCTAGATATTTTAAGAGTGGCTTAAAAATGAAAAAAAAAAAGCACAAAACTCCACATATTATATGATTCCATTTGTATGATATATCAAAAATAGGCAAATATAACAAGACAGAAAATAGATTTGTGCTTGCTACGTTCTGGAGGACAGTAGGGATAGGGAGTGACTGCTGAGAGTATGGGTTTTTCCTGGGGATAATTAAAATGTTCTAAAATTAGATTGTAGTGATAGTTGCACAAACCTGTGAATAGACTAAAATCATTGACATGTACACTACAAATGAGTAATTTTATGGTATGATTTGTATCCCAATAAAGATGTTTAAAAAATAGTGACACATGGCTGAAATTTACAATTATATTACTCTACATTTATGTTAGATTAATATGAAGAATAATTGCTATGTGGCTTGTTGTTACTTTTAACACTGATTGATGTTGCTATTAATTGAAATGAATTCTGTAATGTATAATACTCTCAAGTATGTAATTGCTACTTCTAAACATCCAGTTGTTCTTAAAATATGAATAAATCGATTTATTCTAAATTTAATTTTAATTATTTTAAATTAAAATTGATTATGTGGAATAAATTTATTTGCTCTATTTCTTCAATGTAATAGTTTCTAAATTTTGCATGTCAGGAAAATGATAAAACATGTTCAATACATACAATATACCATATATTATCATTATAGTATCTTAGTTTACGAAAATACTGACTCCTTAAGACAGAACTTTGTATTTGTGTGTTGTTATATTGTCAACACATAAAAGTTCTAAATACATATTAACTATTTACTTATTGACTGACAATTTATTTTTTATATCAAGTATTGCATTACTGTTATCTTCCAAACAACTGGCAGAAGGAATATATTTTATTTGAATTGCCCAAGATATTTTATGTTTAAGAAACATTTGAAATGGGTTTAATTAACTTCCAGGTTTACTGTCACAATGTAGATGACTTGTTCTAATTAAGTCATGTTTGAAATGCTTCGTCTGTTTTAGGAATATCACATACAAGAACTAACATTTATATTCAGAGCTATGTAAGTAACCCGCAAGACATATTCATCCACACTCCCAAGCTCTGCTTCAGGATGAGAGTAATACTGGCATTTCTGTTTCTGATACTTCCATCTTTCACATTCTATGTTGGTATGCAAAGAAGGGAGAATATAAAATAAAATCAGGATAATTATTTGGGGGGGAAGGAAGAGATAATAAGTCTCCCATTCTCTGGCATAGTTTTGGCACTGATGTAAAATGTGAAAACAGTACATCTTGACACTGGGGATAAATAGGGAAAGGGGTTGACTTTGCCATGATAGCATATCAGGAAATCATAGGCAGAGTACAAAACATTTTCCCAATCAGGGGTCTGCAACTACAAAGTTCAAGCACATTTCTGTTTCCTTTATGTATTATCCTTTGAGATTTTATAATAAAGCAAGTAGTGGAGTTGCCAGAAGTTAAAAGACCTCTGTTCCTCACATCTTCATCATCAAAGGTGGTAGAATTTTTCTCAGTGTCTGCATCTCTTTTATGCCTGAATGTCATGGCATCAGTGAATTAGAGGCTTATGGTGAAGGAGAAGTCAGTTATCACTTTGAACTGGCTTATTTTATTTGTCAATGTTCTATTACTGAGTCTTTGATATTATTTTTCTTATTTTTCTTTATGCATTATTAGATACAGTTCATATCCTTGTTAAAATTCCATAATTAGTATTATTGCTTAAATGCAGTAAGCAAGGAGAAGGAATGCAGAGTTGGAGGAGTGTTTTCCCCATACATACCCTGTCAAACTTTCTCATCTTTGTTACACACAAATTATGAAGACCTACAGATGTAGTAAATTTATACTTTTTCTTTTGTTTTACATGTTTAGAACTTTCTCTATTTTATTTCTACAATTTTCCTATAATATTGTTTCTATATTATGGACCTGGAATATGCAAGAGGAATGGAGTGTAGATAAAAGTCAACCCCAATATTTTCACTTGTGATGATGCTGAGGGAAAAGTGATAAACTTGAAACAAGCCACCTAAATGAGTTTTGGCTTCTTGTTTACTTTTCTAGGCAGAAGGCAGACGGCAGAGGATAAAACAACTTGTACAGGGCTAAACTGAAATGAGTAGAAACATAATCCAGCCATCTGTCTTCTTAAAATGGATTGTAAAACTCAGTGACATATTGGTGAAAAGTTGTTTTCCTCCTCCATGCCCCTGATCTTGTGTTCCACCTCTATCTTCAACTTAGCCTCTATAAGAAAAAGATTAAATATTCTCTGGAGAACTTGAGAGAAAGGAAAGTTCACATTCTGTGGATACAGATACCAAAGTCACCATTCTATACGGATTTGTATGAGGAAGGGTATGTGATGCGCAAATATCACTGCAGGAAATGGAGAAAAGCATGACTTTGTATGTTAGACTCCTTAGGACAAATCAATGTAAAATTTTTTATCTTTCCTTTTTAGGCAGTGGGTACTAGGGATTGAACCCAGGGGCACTCGACCACACCCCCAACCCTATTTTCTATTTTATTTAGAGACAGGGTCTGAGTGGTTTTAGCACCTTGCTTTCGCTGAGGCTGGTTTTGAACTCCAGATCCTTCTGCCTCAGCCTTCCAAGCTGCTGGGATTACAAGTGTGTGCCACCATGCCCAGCTACAAATTTTTATCTTTCTATAGCAAAATGTGTAGCAGAAATTTATAGGTTATAGGTTTGAAATTCCTCATTCCATAAATTTCAAAGGACAAACCTGATCAGAGCGAAGCTTCAAGCAGTTGGGGGTTAGTTTAGATAATCTTCCTTGTCATTTGCTAACGGTAGGTGGTTCAAGATCTAACCCAAGGGTCTTCTCCCAATGATAACCAATGCATTCATTATATAAATGATGTTCGCAGTGGTTGGAAAGTTAAAATTTGCAATCTCAACTCTCCTACCTGCAATGCTATCAAACCTCTGTCATCATGGATGGCTGATAAAACCTACCAAAAGTTAGGAGTAGAGTAGTTGTGGGTCTGTATGAGTAAATTCATGATTATTTATTTCTATTCAGTATCCAAGGAAAAACTGCTGTCATTTTAGAACCAAGCTTCAAAAAAATGGAGGCCAGTACATTGTTCTCATTCAGGGTATGGAGACAGAACAAGTCTCTGTGACTAAGGATTTTGTTGACTAGAACTCTTGGCAAAGGGAGGCAGCCTTGACCCAGAGGTATCCTGAGGATAATGGATTTGTGGCTTCCCCCACCTAGTTTTCAGGAACATCTTCCTTGAAAAGTAGCTATTAACTTTCTACTAAACAATTTTTTGAAACAAATGCCTAGTTTATAAAGGAAACACAACATTATGACCTGATTCTTCCATTTTTATCGAGTGTACTGAGATTCCACTATTATCAAGATATGATAACCTCCAAATGGAAGAGGCTTATTCAGTAGCAGACCCACCTGGGTCTGTTAGCATTTTGGTCTTATATTAAAACATTGGATGCTATCTCTTGGTGCTCCTTGGACTTCATGTTCCATTGCACTTACCAAACCTGCCTGGTCACTGGGGTACGTGCTTCACAGAATTTCTCTAAATTCCTTGGCCAGTCACTAACCAACCATTTACTAAGAAGAAATCAGGTGTCTACGAAGATGTTGTAGCTGTTTGACCTCTTTTCCTCCTCCACAGAACCAAAGAAGGAAGAGTGCCAAATTCTTACTCTTGTTATTTTGCCAATGACCTAGGTATTTTTTCTGTTATATGGAAAACTAAACATTGCTAGATACTTATGACCATTTGGAGGAGATATCTCCTGGGGGCAACCAAGTCCTTATGGGAATGAAAACCAGCTAATAAAAGCTTGTGAAAACAGCCACAGTTTCAAGAACCTCTTAACTATTCTCTAGGGTGGAGAAAGTTTATTGAAAATGGCAACATGTCCATGTGCTTACTGGGAACAACAAACAATGAAGCTATGTAAGCTGGAGGTTAATATCCAGCAGTCTAGAATATTAAATCGGAATCATTTCACAGTAGGCCCCAAGTGCCATCAACCAGCAGGAAATACAGGTTCTTATACATAGGGAGATCATAATCACATTAGTAATGTTAGTTATTATTGCAGCTCTGTGAAAACTGAGTCATTTGACCAATAATTCAATAAGTTTATAATAAAAGTACTTTATTTCAAAACATAATTGAAGCCATGTATTTTAGCTTCAAGTGCACACTTTACTTATTTATTTTTTCAGAGTCAAAACATCATTGCCCAGTTTCTATATAGCATCAGTCTGTAAAAGATATGCTATTAAAGACATACTAAAAAGTTTTTGTATTCCTTTTCAGCCCAAGTAACTTGAATTGGTTTTTTTTCCACCTAAAACAAATAAAAAAATCAGTCAAAATATACAAATTAATGGTTTTCAAGATGCTGGACATCAGGCAATAAAGCTTAATGATCCCTGAGAGAAAAGAATCAAATGAAGTGAGTCTTGCAATTAGCCCAACTTAATGTCTGGGAGAATTTCTAGGCCACAGTTCCAGGGAACATAACCCATTTGGAAAGTCTGGAAGTTTCCCTTAAATAGAGGATCTGAAGCTAGGAGTCTGGGAAAGACAAAGATGTTATAAGTTGTGGGGCAGAATACTGCAAGGATATATTAACTTGGAGGAAAGTTATAGAAGTTTCCAGTATGCCCTCCACAGTTTTCATCTGAGTATTTATTGGGGAGTACAGTTAAGGAAATGTCTCAAGTCCAGAGAAGGAACCACCTGAAATATTTGGAAAGAATAATGTCAAGAACTTAAACTAATTGAAAAATCATCTGTTTCAGGGGCCATAAGATAATCCACAGATAGCCATGTTCAGAAGATGCCAGTATTTCCAATTAGCTTAACTTTTCCCAGAACAATTAAGTTAAAAAGTGTATAGCTATAAAATTAACAAATAGATGGAAATGAAATAAATTTTCAATTATTCCAAAAGAAAAGGAGAAAGAAAAATAATAGAAAACACGATAAATGGCACAAATAAAAAATATCAAAATGATGAATTGAGGTGTAACCATACCAATAATTATATTAGAAGTAAATCTTCTAAATACCTTTTCTGTAGTTCATTTCCAAGATGCCTTACAGATTGAGTTACTCCTTCTTTCACATCCCTCTTGTGCTTGTGTCTTCTGGATGACAGATAAGAATTTTTTAACCTATTACAGAGACCCAGCATTCTATATGATTCAACTATGTTTCACAGAGCATCAGATTTACACTAAGGTATTTTATTAGATATTAAAAGTATCATGAGGCATTAAAAATGACACAGAAAAGCCATTTGAATCTCTTGAAGATTATAGTTGAATGGAAAAGTCAATATTGGAACAGATTCCAAAATACCTGGTAATTTGAGAGTGTATCCTGAAATTAAAGCTAAAATAAATTTTAAAAAGGAAGTGATATAAACATGTAACATTACCTTAAGTTAAAGAGGTTTCACTCAAGGGCAATGATCAATGACTTGGAGTCAATGAGAAGCAGGAGAATGAATCCTATTGAGTATGAACTTTAGAGAAAAAGAGCTTCCTATGAAGACCACTGCAAAGATGCATGAAGTGAAATATAGAAATGAAGTTGAATATGTATCTACAGCTACAATATCAAACTTGAGCATTTAATTTCTTTCAAAGATGTCATTATTTGTAAATGAAGCTTTACATTTCAAAGATGAATGTGGAGAATCAGTTAAAATAAGTAGACGTCAATAAAGAATTGTCTCTTTCAACAACAGGAAACTTATTCTAAGTTGTTATTCTTTCTTGTCAGTGAGCTTCCTGGTATCTTACCTCAAATAGGAAATGGTTTTGTCTGTCAAGGTTGTGGCAAGCTTTTTAGCTTGTTTTGTCTTTAAAATTTATACAGACAGCATTGAACCAGAATGCAAAAATTAAATGTTTATTTTCTGAGACAGGTAAAGTAACTTCCCTAGTCAAAAATATCTCTTAGAAACTATACATGTATACCATCCATGTTATTTTTATAGTTTAGTGTATAATTACATTATTTTAGAAGATATCAGGAATTGATAAAAATATTTACACAGGTGTTGCAAAAGTAATACAAATTATCTTGAGTACATAGTAATGAGCAAAGATATATTTAGGAATATTTGAATTGAAATGATAGGCGAAGTGTCCCACAGAAGTGGCTTGCTTTTTGATGCCTTATGATATGACACAATTAATACAATATACATTAAGCCATGTTCGCAGCAAGCACTAGTGATTATATCATATATAATACAGTTTTTATAATAAAAAAGATATAGAACCTGCATTAGAAATCCATAGGCTCTCTTTAGATTATCACAAAAAATAGAAAATAAAATGTTCTAGTAAAATAAATGCAAGTTAACAAATGCATTAGATAAATAGGATGAAAAAGAGAACAACAGTTACATTTTGATGGTTTAATAATTTGGAGGTTTTTTTTAAATTCTGTTCTAATCTACTAATGAAGTGAAGAAACTAATTTAAGATGGAATAACCTGTATCTAAAAAAGAATTCATAGAAGGTAAACCTTTTATGTTTCAGACTAAAATGATAAATATATACTTTCTCTTTTTTAACAGTATCATTCTCTTTTGATAATTCAAAATTTTTTATGGTATTCTTTGTCCACTTACTTTACTGTCCATTTACTTTGAGAGAAATAAAAATCTTTAACTTGATAATTTCTGATTTATTTTATTAGTCTTAAGGTTAAGTGTATGAGTACTTACAGAGTTGGTATGATTTCTATGAGCTATTTAATACAATCTCATAAATAAATGCCTTAAAAATCAATATCTATCTAATGTACTGTTTAAGTTGTGCATATTTCATTAATTTTGAATTAGTTCAACTATCATAGGGACCTTGACCAGTATTGAAAATGAAAGCATCCAAGCTAATGAATGACTTATTGCAGATAGTTTATGAAGGAAACATTCAATGTCTAATTGTCAAGTTGTTAAAAGGTCAAATACCACTCATAATATTTATGTATGAATTTTTATGAATCAACGCTACTATTTCTCATGATATCAATCTCCCTCCTCAGATTCCTTTTTCTGTATTTTCTTTTAATCTAACTATTCCACCATCATTTTAGTCTACTAATTCTAGCTCCTTATGTCTTCAAGGACTGTTGCACTCTTTCCTCTTCTTTTGCCTGTATGTCCACATTTGCCTCAGTTTAATTGCACTTCAGCCAACAAATTTACTCATACATTGGACAGCCCCAAACACTGTTGTGAAATGTTTCTTAATATCTTTCTTTCTCAAACTAGTCAATGACAGAGATTAAGCATGTAAACACTGCAACAAAGAATTTTTAGTTTTGAACCCTGACTCCAACCTTTTCTAGTTGTCTGGTCCTGAGCAAGTTACTTATTTTCTATTTTTCATTAACCATATCTGTAAAATGGTGAGAATAGCAATCCTTATTCATAGGATGTAGATTGGATGAAAAACAATACTGCAGCATTTTGAATTATTCCTCACATTATATTAATATATAATCGTTATTCTTAGTCACCAATCATTGACTTTGATATCAGCCACATCATTCCACTGAGACTGTCACTTATACCTAAAGCTGTTTCAATATGATTTCTGAAACACCATCCTAATGAGATTATTTTGATAAAATTAATGATCATTTATGAAAAACTAGAAAATTTGTACAATTTTATAGTATAAGTCAACATTACATAATAAAATTTTAAACATTTTTTGAAGACTCTACTTATCTGTGCTTTGCTTTTTAAAGAAATACTCTGTATTGAAGAATGACTGACCAAAATAGTAACAATTGGTTTATGACATTTAAAAAAATGAGGAAAAATTTAAAATTCAGAAATAAGATATTAATCATATAAACTATCATGAAAGCATTTGCTGAGAGTATTATGTACATTAAGAATGATATTATGGCCAGGTGCGGTGGTGTACACCTGTAATCCCAGCACTTTGGGAGGCCAAGACAGGAGAATTGCGAGTTCAAAGCTAGCCTCAGAAATAGTGAGGCACTAAGCAACTCAGTGAGACCCTGTCTCTACATAAAGCACAAAATAGGGCTGGGGATGTGGCTCAGTGGTCAACTGGCCCTGAGTTCAATCCCCAGTACCAAAAAAAAAAAAAATGATATTATAGATACACAATCAATATAGAAAATATAGACTTTGAGTTTTTATGGTTTGTGTTCAAATACTGATTTATCAAATGAATAGCCCTCTAAACATAGACAAATAATCCCTCTAATAATTTGTTTTTACCTGTGAAGTGGATATGTTATACCTTACCTAAAAGATTTTTGAAAAGAGTAAAGAAAATAAAAGTGAACTTGAAAATTTACATGGAATTTAGCACATATAAAAGATTTTTCACTGAAGAAAAATATTCTTTGATGTTTTTTCTGTGCTTCATGATCATAAACATTTCAGAATTATATATTTAATACCATCAATTCAAACTGTTCACCCTAAAGTGAAAAGATTCATTTTAAACACTAAAATGTTAGCTATTTCTAAACTTCCAACTCTGTAATCTCATCCAAGTTTTACAGACATGTTTCAAATTCATTCCTATAATACAAGGTTTCCTGGATAGTCTAAATGTTTCAATAGAACAATCACAAATGGGTCCCCACAATCTTCTCCAATCAACTCTTTCTTCTATAAACATCATTTTTGGTGCATTGATATCAAGGAAGAATCACTAAATTTTAGATATTAATTTCTTTTCGGTACTTTCTTCCTTTCAGCTTTCCATATAAAATGGTTTGCCATCTTCTAAGGACTGAATTGCATCCACTCATCTTCCAAATTTATGTTAAAATCACAATCCCCAATATAAATGTATGTAGAGATGAAGATGTGGGCAGGTAATTAAACATAGACAAGGATATGAGGGGGACTCTCATGATGGGCTCAGTGCCCTCATAAGAAGAGGAAGAGCAAGAGATTGTTCTCTCTCAACCATCTGACGGTTCAGTGAGAAGAAGGCAATCTGCAAGCCATGAGAAGGGCCCTCGGTAGGAACCATATTAACCAGCACCTTGATCTTGGACTTCCAAGTTCTCAGAACTATGAGAAATAAGTGTCTGCAATTTAATCATGAAGTTTTGATAGTTTGTTATGGTACACCAAAATACCATGTCTTTTTATTTTTTTCTTTAGCAATTGGCTTAATGCAGATTAATTCATGGTCTCTGAATCTCTAATTCAACTACCACTACATCATTCTCATTAGTCTCTTGCTATATGAATCTTCCCATTCCAGTTCATTTATCAAAATTTTACTGATAGCATCCTCAGAAATCAATTCAGTCATATCATATCCCTCTGCAAAAAATGCTAGCAAATTTCTCTTAAGATGCCTGATGTCTACAGGAAAAACAATCCAAACTTTCAGCTTCAGCAGTGACTAGAAAATGATGAAAATATTATGGTTGTTATATTATTAGTTATCACTGCTTAACTTCATTGCTTAAATGGTGTAGCCATATTGCTGATAGCCCAATATAATTTCTTGCTGTGGAACGTTTCTCCTACCCAGGCCCATATTTCCCTTGTAGAATTCTCTCTGCCAATAACTGACTTATACATTTGTATGGTTCCCTTCTGATGTCCCCACTGAGCTTCATTACTTAGCTCTCTCCTGCTTTCTTTTCTTCCTTTTCTCCCTTTACCTGTTAGCATTCCCCCAAATAACACTTGATCAGGAGCCTCTGCTCTCTCAGGCTTTGCCTCTTGGAAACCTAAACTACTAAAGGTAATTCTCAATGCTTTTTTTCATTGTAGTTCAGCTGAGTGGTTTGTTGGGTCGTAGCTGACTCATTACTATATCTGTAGTTACCTGTGGGCTAGAAGCTGGCTCTGCTGATTGCAGCTAGGCTCTCTCACGTGATGTGTATTGACAGGCTGTCAGCTGCCTTTGGATGTCTCAACTTTTCCACATTTGATCTTTCCCATCCATCTCTCTAACAGGCTAACCTAGACATAGTTTCACTAGATCACAAAAAGGGGAAAGGGTAAGAGCAAAAAGTCTCCTGAAGGCTTAGAATTCATTCCCCATCACTGCCGACACACTCCGTGGGAGACAGCCTGTCATAAGTCAGTCCACACTTCATGATCATAAAGCCCATGCCCTTTGGTGTTTGAAACTTTCATAACTTCACTCAGTGTATCCTGTTTAATTTGTTAAGAATGTCTTCGAAACCAGTGAAAAAGTAATGGGTACAATGTTCTCAAAGAAGAAACCCAGAGCTTGGTAATTATCTTCATGCCTAACCCTCTATCTACAAAGGGTAAGTTCCCCAGGAGAACAGGCTTATTTATTATTGTGCTGAATTTATTTGTTCATTACTCAAACATTCATTAAAGTCCCATATGTCCCAGTCATTCTATGAAGCACCATAGATTTAAATTTCAATCCATTGTCTCTTGTGCATTTCCCTTCTGTATTTCTTTTAAATTCACATCTTGTTCACTTCTCTTCTTACTGTCAAAATGTTCAAAGTTATATTATGAATCTCACTCCCATCAATCTGTGCTTCATTATAGGTATATTTGAACAGGCCCTTTTAAATTCAAAAGTCATATTAACTGACAAGGCAAAGGCAGAAGTAATTAGAGCATGACATATATACTGTGGGGTCATCTTACATCTCCAATATAAATCACGCTTCAAAGCACTAACTCAGCCATATTTTGACAAGAAGACTTCAGACAATTTCTTTATCTTTGGAGTAACTTAAAAATCCTCAGCTTATAAGCAGAGTTATAAATGTTGGAAATGTGTAAACAATACATATCCATTTAATAAGGAAAAATCTCTGCCTTGCATAGTACTTTATTTAAAAAAAACATTTTGGTTTATATTCTATTTTTCTCCGAACAAAGGGAAGAAAAGATAACACTCTCCTAGTTTCGAATGTTTGAAATAGAATTGTTAAAGCCATGCTGATAAATAGAAAAAGTCAAGTTAGTTCTTAGTATTTTTATAGTTTTTCTTATTAAAAAACAACAACAACAAACTTTTTTACTGCAAGGCTGCTTATTTAGCAAAACAATGAAAGACGATTCAAAACTATGACTCTACCAAAATTTCCAAATTTCTTATTCCAATGAAGAGCCTTTGGGAGAAAAGATAGCTATGCTCCTTTATGCAGAAGGGCACGTTCAAAACCCCAGTAGATTATTGAAACCACAGAGACCACAGAAAGTACGGAACACTGGGGTTTTTTGTTTGTTTGTTTTTCTTTTCAGCACTAGGGATTGAACCCAGGGGAGTTTTACCACTAAGCTATATCCCAAGCCCTTTTCATTTTGACACAGGATGTCACTAAATTGCTGAGGATTTTGCTAAGTTGCTGAGGCTGGCCTCGATCTTGTGATCCTCCTCCTGCCTCATCCTCTTGAGTAGCTGGGATTACAAACTTATGCCACCATGTCTGGCTAGAGCGCTTGTCTATACATTTGTATCTATAACAAAGTTTCATTTATAAATTAGGCACAGTAACAGATTAACTAAGTAGAACAATTATAACAATATATTGTAATAAAAGGTATTAAATATAAATTGTATTTTTTTTAGAATTTTTCCATTTAACATTTTCAAAGCTTGGTTGACTTCAGGTGACCAAACAGGAATGCAAAATTTCAGATGAGGAAGGACTGCTGTGTTTCTCTCTAGCCACCAGTTACATTCTACAAACAAGTTGACCTTTTCATTACAATAATTTAGTAAAAGTTAAACTGGAATTCTTTTGATTTTCTAACCTGAAATGAGTTCTGCCCAATTAAGTAAATTGCTACTACCATTTATTGTACTTTATCCTAGCAACTTTAGTTAAGGCAAGTGACAAATTCTCAAGAGCAGTCAAAATAAAAAGAAAACAGCTCAGTGTACGTTGAAGACATGAATGAAACATTTGTTTAATCCTTCTAGGAAGTTTGAGGAAAACAAAAATCAGACGTTCACTCTAACATTTTCCTTTGTACAACATTCTGTAATTCAATTGCTTGTTTCTTTTGTTTTTTATTTGAACTTACATGGAAACAAAAATGAGTAGAAACTGAACAAGCAAAATAAATTAAATAGACTCACCTTATTTGCTAACATAACATTTCCATTTTATTTTCTGTGTTGTTCTTTTGAATGATTAAATTATAGATGTATATGCACATAAATAAATGTACTATTATTGGATTTTTTAAAACTCATTTTTCTGGAAGTTATCACAGGTTATAATGAATGTCTAAAAATAATCCTGGAAAATTTGCTTCATCATCAAAATATTTCCATTTGGGGAAATAATTTTAATGAGTTAATAATATATTGTGCTTTCATAGTGCTTTAAACATAGAAAGTACTAGTCTGCCATGTCATTAACTATGAATTATTTTAAAGTTATTGTCATCAAACTGTTCCAGAAAAGAAAACAAATACTAATTAGAATATAATTTCTGGAGAAGAAGAAAGAAACCAATTACCATGATTTAATTGCCTGTATATATTTTCCTGAAACTTTATAATGTAATATATCACAAGAAAAAGTAAACTGCTGAAAGTTGTGAAGATCAAACAACAATTAAAGAAATATATATGAAAATATTTTTAAATTTAATTAGAATACATTTTACTTATTATTACATTGTTCTAATTTAAAACATTAAAGTTACAGGTTCTTATATATTTCATAATTTATTAATATGGCCAGTGTGGCCTAATCCATTAGGTATTTTCCTTGTTTTTAGTATGTTAGGGCATTTTCAAGATTTGTTTCAGGTAATCTTATAACTACTTAAGAGTCTTTTGTTCTTTTTGAGACATGAATTTTATCATCTAAAATATCTAGGACACTTTCAGTGCTCTAGAAATTTCAAAACAATTGAGAGATGTAACCTAAAACTATTTTATGTAACTTGGCAAATATAACAAAAATTTGATGAAGTGATTTCCTATGAGCAGAAGGAATCGTAAGTGAAAACTATGATCTAAACATAGGAAATAAAACCATAGAGTAACTGTCTATTAATTCAGTGTCATATTGCACTGTTACAGGCCTACCCAAGGATTATTTAACTTTATAGAGGAATGCATATTTAATTTGTCCTTATGCGATAATTGAATAATGTCTGGTTGCTCAGAAGTTGCATGCCTACTTGTAGATAGCTAAGAAAAATATCTTCATTGACTATGGTTTTATGACACTTCAGGAGTTATATTTAATCTAGTGATCTTATATTCTGCTTAAATACCTGTTCTAATAGACAATAAAAACATTTGTTCCTCAAATGTTCTTGAAATCAGCCTTCCTTTCTTACTGGTCAAGTTAAGTTGCATAAAATCTTTGACATATGTTTATTTTATTTTTATGTGAGAATCGTGTGTTTATATTTTAAAAATTACAGTTTGACAAGACAAAGTTGAAAAGAAGGTCACTGCCTACATGAAAAATAAAAAAGATTATTTATTACTTTTAGAATTTAAACACTAATTTAAAGGAAAAATCAGTCTCACTTTTTAATTGATTTTATTTAAGATTATATCATCTTTAAGATCAGATGAAATATTATTTGGTTACTACTATTTTCTATAAAGTATTTCCAAATATCAGTAGAATATTAACAATACATGTGACTGTTTACAAAATATCAATTTTATTATATTCTTACACTTCAGAACAAAACAGACAGGAGAAGAGAAGGGATCTGATTGTAGGAATCTGTTTGCTTCTGGGAAGCAGGTGATAGTCTGGCCATGAATGTAAAGTGCTCTTGGCTAGAGCTTTTCAGAGCAGTATTTCTTATTCTGTCAGCTAAGTTCAACAAGGTAGAAAAATTATGGCCCACCTAGAGGTTCAACTTGTAAAAGATGTTTACTCGTAAGACCATTTGACTGCACTTAGCACACTAAAGAATCGTTATTTGACCTCATGACAAATAAAGGAGGGACAAAATGAAATGTTACATTCAGTAGGCACCACTGGGTGAGAGGCAGCGGCCAGCCTGGCAGACATACTCTTTCCTTATTCAAAGAAATCTCAATGTTAACTTTATATTTATTCAATGCAGGATGAAAACAATGAATTTGTAGTAAATAACAACAAACATTTGTGTCCTGTGGATGTTCATGCATTGAGATTTACTTGAAAACAATGGACAAGATTTATTCATACATTTGCAAATTGTACATTTACTCATTTTTAAAGGTTTGTAGTGTCATACTTAAGATGTGGAGAGGCCTTTAGTACTTACTGAAGAGCGCCCTTAATATATACTTCCTTAAGATAAAAATTTTAATCATTTCAAAAATGCATTCACTCTAAACTATTGCCCGCAATTGTAATTAATTCTAAACTATTACATGTAATTGATTCTTAGATTCTAAGTTGCATATTCTTTCCTGTGTTGAATGTCCCTAAAATTGGGTCACCTACTAAAATTGATGGGATATCAGAATAAAATTGACAGTGTTCTGTCACGCTTCATGGTGTGGGATATAGTGGTTTTCCAATGATGACTGCCTAACTTCAATATATGACAACTGTTGTATGATCTAAAACTTCTAGAAATGCTGCCCTGATCACTCCATCAATGGCATTAACTTTTATTTACCTGTGTGTGTATGGTTATATTTGAACTGAGGAATCTTATAAAAGTGAATGGGCTGATGACAGTCAAGAAAATAGGTGGCAAAAAATCACATTCTTATTAAACCTTAAATACTCTTAGAAATGAACACAGAGATGATGCCAGCTCCAGAAACCACTCCCTGTCTTAGGGCATACACATACATATGCATGCCTAGCCCATCAAGGGACCTTGAATTAAGAAATATGACCAAAGATAACTCTCCTAAGAAATCTCTACTGTTTTTATGAGGAAAAGTTTTTAATAAAATTTCCATCTGGGTTATCTAACGCAATGTTTAAGAAGTCTATAAAAATATGTTAAGTTATATTCATATAAAATTATATATAATTTATATATATAGACATATAGATAGATCTATAGGCTTATATAACCTATAGGCTTATATAACCTATAGATCAATAATCTCGTTTAGATTACTCACTGGTATTTAACTATTATCCATTAACTTATTTATTCAACTGTACGCATTTGTTTTGCAATATAGTTAGTACATGTTATCGAAACAATAAAATAATAAGTTATTCTGTACTGATTAAACCATCTTTCTTTCTTCCCTTGTGTATCTGAGAGAGAGAGAGAGAGAGAGAGAGATCGTGAAAAACAAACCTAAAGAAACGCAACATAAATTACTTAGTGATTGTCTTAGGATCAAGGTTAAAAGTTTGGAAGCTAAATTTGCAAAGAACTACTAAAGCACATGGTGTTTATCGATTTACAAATATAATAATGCTATATAGAGCTGTTAATATTTAATCTATCACCAAAATAAATGGAACAATCCACAGCGCTTTAGGAAAGAGCTTAGTGGCAGTACAGTTATGTTGAAATTTGTATTAATTAGAACAATCAACACATTATAGAAAATATGATGTATATATTAACACTTTAAAAACTGATTTTGGTAAATGCCAAATTGCATTTCTTTTTCAGATCAGGAAAGGAAGAGACCAAATAAATTGTATTACATTCTGTGTTGTTCAGCTTTTGGCCACTTTTACCAAAATACTTGACTAGAACAGACTAGAACAACTTAGAGAATAAAATTTTACTTTATGTTCATAGTTTAGTCTATTATTTTTAATTACAAGATCTCTCTAAATATTACAAATGTATGTTGAGCTCTTGCTCTACATGTTTTGAGAGCATTTGGCTGCCATCACTTTTATAAAATAAATGTACAGCAAATCCTTTGTTCCTATTTCATTTTATTAATACAATGTTATTCTTTATCTTGTTTTGTTGATTTCTAATAGTAAATGTTGCATTATTTAATTAAATCAAATCTATTTATTTATTTATGTTTGTTACCAAGGATTGGACCCTATGGCACTATACCACCAGGCCACATTCCCAGCCCTTCTAATATTTCATTTAGAAACAGAGTCACCTGAGGTTTCTTAGGGCCTTGCTAAGTTGCTGAGATTGTCTTTGAACTTGATTCTCCTGCCTGAGCTTTTGAACAGCTGGGATTACAGGTGTGCGCCACAATGCCCAAGTGTTGCCTTGTTTTAATAATTCCATTCAATATGCCTTTGTTTTGAATGATTCTTGTTTCTTTCCATATTAGTTTAACTTAGAAAACAGTATTTGTTTTTCATGTAACATAACTGAGTGTTAGATTTAATCCTGTAAGTGTCTCTTTATCCTTTGGTGGTTCAACCAAGTTTTTATTTTTTTTCCTTGCCTGTCTTTTCCTTTTATTTTTAAATTTTAGTGTCATTTTTATCTCTATGCTTTAATTACATAATTCTCCTTGTTTTATTTTTGTTTTCCCCCCTTATTCCAATGCGAAATCATATCAAAAACATTAGATTGACAGTAAAGTACACAACAGAGAAGAACAGTTCTACCATTTGATATAGAAGGTATCATGAGTGCAGCTATTCTTAGACTTTGGGGTATCATCTAAGGAATATAATATTTCAGAGTGAAGTAGTCTTCAGGAGTAGATTTCTGAAGAGAATAATGAGTACATGAGTACAATATTTTTATAAGCGTTATTTAACCAGCTTTGAGAAGCTGCAGACCATTTTTAGCATGTTTTTCAAAAACATGGATGATGAAAACAAATCATAACTATTATCATTTATATACTATCCTATATTAACTTTTAGTGGTTTTTGAAGTGGAGTTAGAAGAATCCAAACCAGCAACAAGTTGGTGCAAAATATATTCATTTTTTTATTGGTCCATTTATCCAATCTGATTACCTGGGTGAGTTTAAAATTGAACAATGCATGGGGAGCTTAGAATGGATGCACTCTGTGTTGAGTGAATCTCTTATTAAGCCTCACTTCAATACATATTAAATAAATTCATTTAATATATGTGGAAATTGATTTTATTATTAGGGAAAATTATAGTAAGTTTCTTAGAAATATGATTATTTATATACTGAAAGGGCATCTTTCCATAAGCCATTAACAGATAATGAATCCTAGAAACCAAACATCATTCTGGAGTTTAATTTTATTTCCATTTTCTTCTTAGGAAGATGTAATTTCTATCATTTCTGGTAGGCTATAATTAACTATAACAACATAAGAATTTCTAACAGTATTTATTGTAGCTGGTTGGTTTTACATAGCTTGAAATCTCAAAGTTAAATATCTTAAGCAGCCTATGAACTATCAGAAAATTCACAGGTTTTAGGTCACTGTTGTGCCAAGAGATATCTTCAACATAATTTTTGTTAGCTCTATTATATCTGTTGCTGCTGAATTTTTATTTTTAATTTTAGCTACTTATTAATATTAATATTTCTATATTCTGTTACCATATAAATGTTCTGGTCTCTGTATAACCATCAATTCAGGCAACCTTAATGCTGTGCTGTTGTAATTTATTCAAATAAGATATTGCATTCTTATAACTCTCAGTTTTGTGTTTATCTGATTTGTCTAGGTTTGTATATTGTACCAAATGTGTCTATTTCTTTTCACTATATACCTCAAATACCTTCCTTTAATTTCTAACGCCTATCTGCTTTAATGTTGAAGAAACACTTCCTTTAAAATGAGCATTCATGTATTATAGAAGAGGCTGAAAAAATATATAAAGTTTATGTATGAATTCAGCTCTTTTATTTTTAATTCAGTCTTAACATATTTGATTTTCTTTAAGTTTGTTCTTGCTTATTTTGGAGCAGGAATTTCTTTACTCTATCATGCTGCCTTTATCAGTTCTTAAACATTCCATTTTCAACTAGTTTTAATTTGGACTTTTTGTACTGTATTTCTTTCTCAATCAAGGTTTATCATTCCTGTCTTCATCACATGTTTTTATTTTTGTTTATTACTAGATAATTCCCACTGAGCAACATGGTGCATCTCTCCCCATGCTTAAATTTGCTTCATTTCTCCTTTGTATTTAGAATATATTAAAATAACAACAAAAATTTATTTCCTTCAGAGAATGAGACCTATGGAAGAACTTGAACTACTTTTCTCTCACTCTTTCTATCTCCCTTGAACTTTGCTTGAGAGAAAAGAGTATTTGGGAATTTCACTACAACTACAATGTATAACTTCTGTGAATATTACTGACTATTCAGAAAATATCAGAAAGGATACATTTTAATATTAATACTTATTCTACAACTACTAGAAAAATAGACACATGATGTGTGATATCTATTGCCACACATATCTATTAATTTATTCATAGAAAAAATATTCTGATTATTATTCCATTTTTTTATTATCATATTTTGAAGTCTCAGGTGCTTATTTGTTGCCTATGACCTGCACATATAACAATCTAGCTATAAATTGGAGTTCTCATTATCCTCTCCTTGAGATAATTAGTTAGAGAAGCACACAAAACTCAGGTACACACTTTGCCTACTGACTTGCTAGTAAAGGATACAATAAAGGATACAGAAGACCAGTTAGCTGAGGAGATTCACAGAACAAAGTCTGAAAGTGTTCCAAGCCCAGGAGCTTCCTTCCTCATGTAGTTGGGGTGCACCACACTCCCAACACACAGATATGTTCATCCACTGGGACCTCTCAGAATCCAAGGATTTCTATGGAGGCTTTATCACAGAAACATAGTTGGTTATTGACTCCATTTTCAGACTTTCTTCCCTCTCCAGAACATGAGAGGTGAGGCTAAAAACTCCAAGCTTCTAATCATGATTTGGTTTGTCTGATAACCAGTTACTATCAGGAGCCCACCACTTACTTCATTAGAAAAACAAGCAGTGCTATCACTAAGGAAATTCCAAGAGACTTAGGAGTTCTGTGGCAGGAACAAAGCCCAAATATGAGTACAGGATGTGCTCCTAGCACCTGCATTCTTCAGGGAATTATTAAAGATTTCAAGAGCTCTATACCAGGGAATGGGGCAGAGACCAAAAGGTGTCTTTCTTATAGTTTCACGGATGGAATACATAGAAATACACTTTTGAAGTCTTATATACTTTCAAACCCATTTTTGCATCTGCAATACAAATGGTGTTTGAGTATACTTAGAATTTCTGCACTGAAATCCTTATCTTTTTGTAGTTTATAAATGACATTCATTCTATGTTTAACTGATGACAAGGCAAAGGTGTCACTCAGATTTATGTTCCTTTGCTATGACTTATCCTTGTTTATGGAGCACTATAAAATTATTTACCAGTAGAGGTCATGTATTTTGTCAGGACATGCCTAGTTGGATGTTCTTTCTCAGTAGCACAGCTTGGAAATCAGTGAGCTTTCTCAATATGAAGGTATAGTTCTAGTCCAGATAAATTTTCTTCAGACATTTCTTTGTTATTCTTTGCCCTCCTATTTGTTTTCCTCTTTGAAAATCTTATGCTTTTCTTGGTAATTTTCCTGAATCCGTTGAGACATCAGTTTTGGTCGAAATTTCATCTTTAACCCAATTTTGGGATGCATATTATTAACTGTTTAAAACAAAATCAAAGTCTGTCTCCTTCAGCAGTCCTTGGGTTTTATTTATTTATTTTTTTGCAATTTATTTCTAATTTTTCATCTTCTTTCTCTCTCTCCTTGCTGACACTTATCAGGTAAGAATAAACTTATTCTGACAAGAAATTGAGGCTTGGATTTTAACATTTGCAAACCTTTCATGACTAGAATCCTTAGGGTCTCAGAGGGAAATGGAATCCCTTTACTGGAAGGCTGTAGACTAAGGACAGTGTTGTCACTCTACTGAAATGGGTCAGTAAAAGCAGCTTTTCTGTTCTAAGGAATTTGTTTAACTCTATCCTTCCTAGTAATAAAGGATTAGCTCATGTTTCCTTTCCATTCTGACCTCAGTGAGGCCAAGATTCAGGCCACAACCTTGACTTAAAATCAACCTTCAACCTTCACTCTTAAGACTCTCCCACCTGGGCAAACGAATATCCCTGGACATGAAACCACTTAAGGCTAAGTCACATAATATAAGAACTTTATTTGAGAGATGAGAGACTGAAATTCAAATAACTGATGAGTTTGGGTAAGTCTGAAAGCAGAGATGAGTTGAGATGGATACTGAAGGAATATAGGTAATATATCATATTGGGAAACAAGCTATAGAGATAGACAATACTGAAAGAGAAGATGTAAAAGATTTTTAACCTTTAAGGACATATGAAGAAAATCATGACCATTTGCTGAATATGTAGGGCAAGTAAATAAGCGCCACCTGAAATGATATTCATGGTTCTGGTTGGGTGCAATGTAGCAAGTAATTTTGGTACTATTTAATGAGATAAGGAAAAATATATTACTTAACAAAACTGTGAACAGAAAATACTGCTAGGTCTGTCAAATCTTCTATCCAGAGTAGAATATTCATGTATTTATCAGTTCTCTTATGTGAACAAAATTTGAAAAAATAAAAGGAAGATGAGGATCACAAGGATTATTAGCAATCTTGTTTCTCAAATACTTTGTTTTGAAAAGAAAAGAAAAACTCTGTTCACACTTCATTGATTTAGTTGATATTTAGTTGATAAATATTTATTATATATTCACATTTATACGTATTGTATAGAATATAGAGTAAAAGATGAAGCAACCTCTTTCCTCAAGAAGCATAGTCATATAGAGAGCTATTACAAAATAACAGAAGACCTGTAATGTAGATTGATCAGAGAAGTGGTAACAAATATTATTTTTAAAGGATGAAGAGAAGTTAATTACAGAAAGTTTGAGGGCAGTTCAGGAAGAAGAGGGCACTGAGTAAATGACTATGGCAAGAAAGAACCTATTATTACTGGTGGAGCAATACAAGCAATTCTGTAGAGTTAAACATCAAGTGTAAAGATGGGATTAAAAAAGAGAGTCTGAATGGGGGAAAGGCAAGTTCCAAGTTATGGAAAGAATTGTTAAAAGTTTGAGAATTCTAAGAATTATCTCATGTTGAGAGCTTGATAGACTCTTTTGTTAAAACAATAAAATGATATTTGAACTCTAAAAAAAAAAGTTTAAGTATTCTAAACATTAGCAGAAGCGATGATATATTTATAGAATTTTCTTTTGTCTTGACAATAGCATAGTTAGATTTTTTTGTCTTTTTAGATCACTTTTTTTTGGCTATGATATAAACAGATTCAAGGAGGATATGACTGTAAACAGCATAGAGATGTGGGAAGTTTTTGCATTTGCTTGAAAAAGTGATTTAATGTTGAATGATGTCATTTGAAGAGTAATAAAGTGAAGTTAATATTAAATTTAAGACAACTTGATTTTATGTTGGGCAAGAAAGCAAAGATTCCTGTAGACAGGTGGGTATGCACATATAAGGTGGGAAGAGAAGTGGGAAATCAAAATACTGATTTTTTTGAGTCATCAGCTCATAGGTGTTAGGTAAGCCAAGAGAATGGATATAATTTGCGAGGAAAATGGTATTGATTCAAACTAGAATGACCAGTAGTAAGAAAGCCTAAAGGTTGGAAGTAGAAAAGTAACTCATAAAATAGGCTGAAAATATATGAGTCATGAAGAATAGTGAAAGAAAAAACACAGAGACATCTAATAACACTGAAAATGGTCACAGATATTAGTAGTGTTTATTAATCTTCAGTTCTCTCTTTGTCTAGGCACAGAAAAGGTTTATATTCCTTGTTCTCTGTTCATCAGTTATGGTTAGCAGAATTGCTCTGAACACTGAAATATGAATAATAAAGAAGTATTATTTCCAAGTGGTAGCCAGAAATTACTTAAACCCCAAACTCCCAACATTGGTTTGGTAATCACAGAAAGCTTTATTGTGATAAAGTCTCAAAAATTATGGTTCTACTATCTTACCCAAATAATGTATTGTCTATTATTAATAGCTGAATGAATGTTATTGTTAGTACTACAGAAAATATTAGCCATAGAAAGAACTCATTATGTTCATCAGGGAATTAATGGTGATCTTAGCAGGAAAGTTTACGTGAACTTCTAGAATAGGTTAAAATGCAGTGCATCCAGGCTTTTAATGTATGATATAATAGACGAAAAGCATATACTTTGCTCCTTTATGAACTCTAAAGGAGCAGTACACAAGTTGGAAAGTATATTGAGAGAACAGGAGGATCAAAGCAAGGTCTATTTGAATGGGGTAAATGAATTGAAGAGACTCCAGGAATGTATTAACTGAAAGAAGGGAAGCAGGTAAAATAGAAAAAAAAATAGGAAAGAAGGAGGAATGATTAGTGAAGGTACTTTCCACAAGACGAAAGAAAGAAGAAGTTAAAGGACACACAACAGTTTTAAGCAGCAAGTAACAACCCTTAATGTCCTAGACAGGGAGAGTAGAGGATAGCAGGGAAGAACCAGGACTTAGTTAAGGTCACAGCACTCCATGCTAAATGACATCTGGTGGTGGGTTAGCAATATAGATATATTTTCAAGGTTACAGTGTAAATTGTGGATGTAGGACAATAGGGACAAAAAGGCAGGATTCAGAGGTTTAAACCAGTTAGGGAATAGAGGAAAACTGGAAGAAAACATTTATTCCATTACACATTGAAGATGAGACAACTTTCATATCATTTAACTTCGTTTGTAGTCCTTTTAATCCTAAAACTATTCAGTATCCTAAGTAATACCTGCCGTGGCAATGAAGCAAGAATTAGGCAGTCAGTGTAGACAGGTAAGTCAGATCAGATCAAGGAGGCCAATTTGGGTCTGTGAAGTTGGAGAGGTATTGAAATGTCAATGCCTTCATAGTCCTTTCTCCACCCTTATCAAGATAACCTGCCTCTGCTCCAACCTGTTGCTAAGGTAACCTGTCTCATAATTAGACCCCCCTTTCTGCCCAGATCACTCCATGTTTGTTCATTGGCTTTCATCTTTTGGCCATTCTACCAAGCATCTCCTGGGCCTCGTCACTTACAGAGGAAGAATAGAGATAAGGGGAAGAGAGCAGGAGAACAAAGGAAGCCTAGGACATATAAAAAGGCAAAACATGTGTACTTCTGGGGATACCAGGATGCCAGCTATGGCCCTCTTCTCCCTTCTGGAAGAAGTCTATGTTACCCCTTTTTAATAAATCCTGCTTAAATGCTTTCTTTGGTGTGCTTCTCTAATGTTCAAACTTCAATATGTGAAGGAACAGAACTCATGACTAGTAACTGGCGGTATCAGCATTAGTAGATCTGTTATATTTTAAACAATGGTATTGACCAGTATGGATCATCCAAAATCCTTTGTACTTCAAGCATGCAATTTAGAATGAATTAAAGAAATAACTCCATTAAGCTACTTTTAGAGCTATATTTTATAGTAATTTTTGTTAATATTACTACTTATACTTTGAATAATTGTATTAGTTTCCCATTATTATGTACCAAATTAACATAAAGTGATTGCTTAAAACAACACAGATTTATTGTCTCCCAGTTCCCGTGGGTCAGGAAACTAGGACACCATGCATGTTTCTGATCTTGGATCATGATCTGAAATTGGAATGCTGGTTAGGTCTGTTGTCTTATTCAAAGCTTAAATGTCTTTCTCAAACTGATTCAAACTCTTAGATTTCAATTCTTTTGGGCCAGCATTCTTGCTCTCTGTTGGTAAGAAATGGACATTTTCTGCATTGAGTGATTGCCTGCTTTTCAGTACTCTCTAAACAACATGGAAATTGTTCCTGAAGCCAGAAAGATATTTCTGCCACTTGTATTTCTCTTATTCTGACTTCTAGATGCAAACTAAAAGAGCTCATGTAGGATGAATCCACTATACAATTCCTGATTTACCTACTCACAGTAACCAATTAGTAACTTTAATTACACCTGCCAAATCACTTTTGTGAGTAACATAATGCAATCTTCATAGCAATATCTCATCAAATTCACAGATGTTCAGTATGCTAAAGACAAGGAGATATGTAAGGTATACATACAAAACAGTGAAAAATTTTGAAACCATTTGAAAATTATACTTACGGTATAGTGATACCTAATACACATAACATAGGAATTATTGAACACAGGTAAAAAATATTAAAGTATCACCATCTCCATCTCATTGTATTTTCTATTATCTGTTTAATAACTTTTCTTGCAAATATTCTCCTACAATGAGTTAAAGACATTTTTCATATTGAAATATAAAAAAAATACTTTGAAAATTGATGTGGAAGAAAGAGTATGAGAGATCAATACAAGCATGAGTGAGAAAAAGCAGATTTCCCTTTTGACATGAAGTATATTATTCTATATCATGTGTGTTGCTATGACTGGCCTAAAAGAGTATTTTATTTCTTGTAGCCATGGGGCTATTATAAAGAAAAGGCAAACCAAATTATGATTATGCAAGTAAAAGATTTACAATGCAAATAAAATAAAAAATCTCTCTGGGATACTTAAGAAAATGTGAGAATATAAATTAGAAAAATGTGGAGCCTTGAAAATTGGAATAAGGATATTTGCATGGATTTTGAGAAATAACATTACTTACATTACTACCTCTAATCTTCTCTAACTTTCTTTATGAGAAAAAGGATCTTTTCCTGTGATGCAGAATGTTACCATCCCTTTGCTTTAAGATGCTAATAACCTCATTAAGGTAGGTGCCTTTTAAGGGGATGCCAATTGTTTTTAAGACCATAAGTACCATGTCTCATTTTCTTATTGAATCAGATTTAAATTAGCACAGAAAACCTTTTGAAGAAGGAAGATGAATCATGGCCCAAAGGAAGAAAAAATAAAAACAAAATAAAAAAAATACCGGATCTTACCAGTTCATATTAGCTAGAACCTGGGAATGAATGCAGGGATAATTTGTGAATTTGTCATTCTATAAAAGAAAAAAATGCATTAAATGGGGTTAAATTACTAATAGGGGTTATAGCCAGAGCAGTGACAAATACCTCCAACAGTGTACTTTGTGGCTATCTGTAATCTGGAGTCAGTGTGGGCTTACATTAAAATAAAGATGCTCAGGGAAAAATAACGTTATCCTTAATATTTTGGGCAAGCATAACATTACACACATTATGTACTTTATTACAGAAGTAATAATGGTATTGTGGGATTGCATAGGTCAACTAAGAGAACTTAACCTGAAACTTTAAAACAGGTATGATTCCCATCCACAGCAGTTCTTCAGCAATAATCAAAATGATTTTGCCCATAAAACCTTGACTTACTAATTATTCAAGCTGTTCCCAGGAACAGGAAAAATGCATCTGATGGCTTGTTATCTGTCAGTTTGGCTCAGCTGAAAAATACTTCCAAGTATTTCCTTTTTTACATGCTTCTAATTAGGATAGATGGAAGCAAGGAAGTAGCCATTTTGCCTAATACTTGCTCCACCTCTGTTGATTCACCTGATTGAAAAAACAGTCATCTTAACTGCTTTCCCTTTCCAATAATCTCTATTTATTTTCTCTGAATCTTAAGCCATGTGTCAGAAATGTGTGTTCAATTCCATAATGATCATATTTTCTTTAGAATACCCTCTTCATTAAAGTTAGAAGCAACAAGAAGAAACATGAGTGTCAGACTATTCTGCTATGGTTTCAGCCTTCTTGATACTTTCTCTTTCTGCTTGTCCACCAGTGGACTTTAGACTCTAGTTTTAGATACAGAAACACCCTTGCAAAGACTGCTTAGTCTATCTCCACAATTTCAAAATACTTTTCTATAATAAATATCCATCTGTTTCTGCTCTTCTGATTAAACCTTGATATAAATCAAGGGAAATCAAATATTTTTCTTAATATGTATTACAATGGAAGTATATATACAAACACATCTAAGTAGGGAGCAAACACTTAAGGAAACCATTAAGTTGAAATTTTCCAAATTAGAGCCTCTAATATTCCCAGGTATGAAACAATACATGAGATCCAGGAATGAAGGAGAAACTGCGTTCCCTTAAAGGTAGATCTGAGAAATAATAGAAATAGTGTCTATGTATCATAAACAAACAAGCACTAGAAACTGTAAAGTTATATAACATAAATAATCTTTCCAGATTTCCCCCAGAGACCTATGAACATTTTCCAAAGTAACTTGCTTTGGAGAAAGAGGACTGTCCTGACATTTTAAGTATTACTCATCCCATGTGCTCTAAACTGTCATAATTTTTTTACAATCCAAAGTGCCACTGTAGTTCACTCTTCAGAGTGGGGTCTTATGGAGGTCAGTTGAGAAATGGATGTTGGCCTGAATCCATTTGTAAATGGACATGGTAAATCTGCAAATCCACTATGAAGTTGGCTCCCCAGATTCCGAACATGTAGTTGAAATATTCATACCATATAGTTGACAGAAACTTTCTATCAGTTGCCTGGCCCATGGAATAAAGTGTGTTATGGCACAAGGGAAAATTAAAGGTCTCTGACCCTGTATTATCCAGAAAAGAAAAAAAAAATCACAATGATTTAGTCTACCATCAGAGCTTGAAAGATACAGGAATAGTAAGTCCTACCTTATCTTCACTTAACACCCCACGTGGGCTTATAAAGAAATATCAGCACCAGAGTATTAAAATAAATTTTTTAAAAACTTAATTACAAATTGTTTTCAAATGCTGTTGTTGTTTTAAATGTTGTCTCTCTATATATTGGAACAGAGATCATTAAGCTCAGTAGCTGGTATAAAGCTATTCATATGCAAATACTTGTAACTATGAATTAATTAGGAAGGAACATTAGAATGTCTGTTTCCATGTTATGTGAAAGTCAGCACATATTCACTGTGTACCTCAGGATTATGCCAGCTGTTTTCTATGTCATATGTTAATACACAGAGACCTCAATTGTTTTGCCATCCTTCAGAGCATATAGTCTAACCATATTTATAATATTATAGAAATTGGATCTAGTGAACAAGTAAAAACTAACCCTCACATGTATTTCTAAGATATATGTGCCAAATGGTGGGGAAGAAACTCCATGGACTTTCAGAAGAGGTCAGTGTTATGTATGAGGTCCACAGCAAGGCTGTCCTTTAAGTAGGTTCTGTCTACCTGAGTGACAATAAGTAAGAGCTAATACCAAACCCTCACTAGGATACTGCTCCATAGGAAGAGCAGCTGGATATCTGATAGCAGATATTTTATATCAAATCCCTTCAATCAACTCTTGAAGGAGAGTAGAGACAATAATTCATTTTCACTGAAATAGTGATTCAGGTTATAGATGCTTTCACCTGCCTAGAAGTCTTTTTTCAGCACTGCATTAATTGTATTTATTCACTATTTCATTTGACATCACTGTATTCAAACATCACTGTTCCTGAACAAGGACCATTTATAATCAAAGAAGCAACACGCATGCTCCCTTTCATGGAATTCATTGGTCTTACTGATAGGGCATAGACAGACATGAGCAGTGAGAACTTGAGGCTGTTGGAAATACTGGGGATCCAGGCACCCCAGAACTCAAAATAAACACTCAGAGACTAATTATCTGTCAGCAAGGCAAGAATTTTACTTCCAAGCACAGAAGGGTGCACATCAATCAGAAACAAGACAGGCACATTCAGCAGGCAGCCTGTCTGTCCTTTATCCCTAATGCAAGAGTACAGGATTGTTGTCCATAGGTCAGGACTGACCTCACCATCTTTGGCATGAACAGCTATTAAGGAAAGAGGGTACCTGACCAATACACATTGATTGGGACTGACCTTACTATTTCCTATTGCATTATTTAAATAAATATACCTTTAGCTATCCCCGTTCCTCTTTGTTCTCTTTTGGTGGTAAAATTCCCTTGAATTACATGGCTTTTGGCATGTACGTAGATTATGTTTGTTGGTCAGGTCAGGCTACCTCCTTCTCATGCTCTGCCTGTAAATGGGATGTAAATTTTACACTCTGGTGTTAACTGCTTGTAACTTTCCATCCTACTTTCCCCTTCAGCTGCCATTCTTTCATCTCAAGTCATTTTAAATTTAAAGCTAAATATAGTACTTTGTAAATGGACCACTAGGATTTTCTATTTCTCTTAAGGCTAAGGGGATTATTCTATAAACTGGGCCTACTGTGCTGACCCCTACATTCTCTCTTTTTCAAAAAGCAATTTACCTGCAGCCCTGCTTGGCTTAAGTTACCAGGATATGTTAAATTCATTAGCAAATTTCCTGTTATCTGCATGAGAAATGCGGGTCCGAAATGTCAATAAAACACAAGTTACTTTGAAGAATTATGTGACCCTTACAATAGACCAGGTCCAAAAACTCATGGAGATAAGGATAATTCATCTAATCATGAAGTCTGTAATGACAGGTTCCAATTAGAACCACTGAGCATGGTCCAAAATAACCTAGATTTTTCATGGGCACTGGGGATTTAAAAATCTGAAGTTGAATAATATAGGATGAGTAATGAGTCTCAATTAAGGCTTTTTTTTTATATTAAGTCCACTCCATGAAGTTAAGCTATAGAAACATTCTAGCCAACCCCTTTGTCTAGGAACAGTGGAAAAAGGGACGTAGGACAGACCTCAGTGAAGACTTCAGACTCAAGGGCTAACCAATAGCCTCAACACTGTTCCAGCACCTAATTAATATAGATTTTGACCAATAGCCTTGGTAATTTTCCAAGTCCTGATTAGTATAAATATTGATCAACAGTCTGGTAGCTATATAAACCCCTAGACCAATACACTTAAGTAGCAACTCCTATCAGGTCCTCTCTCACCTGGTTGGAACTCTGTCTCTTTTCTTCCCACATGAATAAATGTTACTTTTTTATATTCACTTTTCCTTTGAATTTCTTTCTTTGAATTTGTGAAGAAAGAACCCAGAAAAAAGAAGTTCCTGGTGGGCAACTGGGTCTGCTGCAACACTGGGGGTCATGGCCCATCACTGAGAGCTGCAACATGACTTGGGGGAGTAGTGGAGAAAAATCTGGTTTTGCTGGCTACAGCTCCTGGAACTGACCCCAGCAGGCATCCCCTGCTGTGATTAGCTGTTAACACTAAAATGGACTTTGTTGCTGCAGAGCACTGCAACTAGGCAGACCCAACACTCTAGCAGAAGGGAAGAATCTGGTTTTGGCTAAAACTCTGGTTTCATGATCATCCTGCTGTCAGCCAAAAGCCAAGACATGGACCAGAGTGGGACTCTCAAATAGATACTTCCCTGGAATCCCCTATACAACTGAAGGACAGGAGGAGTGTACCATCTCTCTCCTCCCCTTTCCTCTCTCTTCTAAGAAAGTCCTGCCTGTTACCCTGAAAAACATGACTATTTCCAGCATTACTGTAAGAATCAGGGTTTGAAAAGGGGATCTCCGTGCTGCTTCAGTTCATAGCAGGCCTGTGTTCTGTAACACCATCATGAAACTAGTCTCTTGAAGGAATTGTACTAAAAGATTGTTGGGGTTGTGGATTAAAGACTTGGCTTCCATGCTGGTTAGATGACAATTTATTTTACTAAAATTACTGTTATACAGAAAAAATACATGAAAACATAGAAGCTTCCTTACAGATAAGGTAATTTTGTTTAGTGTCTATCAAGTGAGTATGAATTATTTTTGTCACAATATGAATAGTGTTGGACATCTTAGATTTTTGGCCATTCATCAATTTTATTATAGTTTTCATTTTATTTAAATATATTTTGTAAATTCTTAATGATTTTTGTATACTTTGGAAAATTTTATATATTCTGAATTTATTTTAAAAGGATTAATGATCGGAAAAATGAGTAACATAAAGTATGATCCATGGTTCTACTGAATAATGAGAAGCTAACTCATTTATGCTTGATTAAAATCTCATAATAATTCTCTATTTTTAGTGTGCAAGTAAAAATCAGAATTGAATAATTATGATGGCAAAAGAAACAGCTGCTGAACATTCTGACGTGAGCATAAAGCTAATAAAAGTGTCAAGCTTTAGAAGTTAATGTTGGTATGAGACTTCTACATTCTTAGGAAAAACTAAACACAATTATAAAACATTAGAGAAATATGTTCATAATGAAGCTGAAATATAGATAGCTATAAGATAATCAAAAGCAACTGCTATGAACATTATATATCATAGATTATTGAACTTTAATTATGACTACTTTGAAAAATACTTAATAAATGCCCATTATAAAAACAGATCAACCTTATCAGTGAGGGGGAGATAATCATGGAGTTCACTTGTACTCTGCTTCATAGATTAACATCTATGGAATTGTTATTTTTTGAGAGTTATTTCTCCACCAAAATATTGTCCATGCAATTGTACTATTAGATGATAATATGTAAGTGAAATGAACATGATATTTTTGTTTTCACAGTTTAAATGCCCTAGTGCTCATATTCAAATGACAGGCTTTTAAGTGGGAGCAATCCTATTATCTACTTGGTGATAATGTTTTCAAGGTAGCTTCTAAAATTTAAGAAACAAATACATATAGATGTGATTGCTAGGGTTAAAAGATTAATAGGTAGAGTCTCATATACATGTTGGATTCACTCAGTTAAGTGGATCTTTGAATTGGGAAGTTACTGTGGTCTGCAAAAGTTTTATCTGAAGAACTTTCTCGTGTTTCTCAAAAGACAATATATGAAATAAATAAAGAAAAAGATATTCTAGTTTGAAGCTTTGATGGGATTTCTCCAATCGACTCTACTGGGCTTCATCCCTAATGGATCCTTAAACAAATACAAGAAATGTCTCCTCATAGAAGTGCTGAAACCTCAAAGAATTTGTAAGCCTTTATATTTGCAGAGAAACTTGTTTAAAAATATATGAGGATTCAAAATTTCTCTCCTGGCCAGATACACACATGCACATGTACACACACATACATATGCATAAACATACACTCCTCAAATGAGGTCAAATTGCCATGAGTGTCCTTCTCCATAAAGGGAAAGAAAGAACAATGGTGAAGGGAAAAAGAAAAACTGTAATAGAAAAATATTTTGCAGGGTTTTTAATTCTATATCATACACAATTTTTTTTCCCAGCAGTTGGGTAAGAAATGAAAGTATCATCTTGACTTACATTTTTAACTTCTAAACTAACAAACCTGAGCCTATTTCTTTTCTATTTATTTGATTTACATGATGGAGAGTATCATTAATTAAAACTTCATATGCACATTCTTCTCAATGTCTAACCATTCTAACATGATCGTTAAGTACTCTGAAGTGTTTGAGTTTTCACCTACTTGCCAACTAACAATTGGGCTTGCCAAAATTTCAGTGATGTTAGCATAAGATTTAAAATTCCTGGATTGGAAACAATAATAGCCTAGTACTTGCTGTAATACCAATAGCCAGAGTATTAATGTTTGTCTTATTCCCGAAGCCCCTACTTTCATTCACTTATAGTGAAGCCTAGTGACACTTGTCCAAGCAGAGTGTGATATTGGATAAGAGAAACATAAAATTTGCAGAAATTAACTTTCTAATACTAGGTACTAAGCATATAGAAAGTTGTCAAATTTTACCTCTGCCTTTCTAGGGTCCCAGCTTGGCCTAAGAATTAAATTGAGTTAATACAGATTAACAAAAGAAACACATAAAAATTCAATGTAAGTTTATGTGACATGGCAGACCTCATAAAGAACTAAAGAACGAAGAAGTGACAAAAGCTGAATGCTTTTATAGTAGGCTGAACAAAGAGAAATGTGTTAGGGTTCTCTAGTGGAACAGAACCAACAGGAAGTATTATGAAAAAGGGGATTTATTAGATTGGCTTACACAACCAGTAACTGGATCGTCACAACGGCTGTCTGTAAGCTGGAGAGCTGGAGGAACAGGTAGCTACACAGTCCAAGATGCTGAAGCCTCAGAACAAGCAGGATCGAGGATGCTACCCCAGTCTGAGACCAAAGGCTTCTAGAATCTCCCTGGACAATCACTGGCAGAATCCACTTTGGAAGAATGAAGGAGCAAGAGTGTGATGTCCTCAGGTACTCATAGCTATCAAGAACTCATTCAAGAAGAATCAAGCTTGCATCTGTTGCTGCCTCCTTTTTCTTCCAATTATAATCTATCCAAGCCTCTAACCTAACGCACAGCGCTGCCAACATGTATGGAGGTTCTTCACTTCAGTTGACTATTCCACATGCCAATCATTACTAAACATACCCTTATTGACACACCCAGAAGCCTCGTAAACTTCAGCATCTTTTAATTAAATCAAGTTAACAATTCAAATTAACCATTGCAAGAAGCAATGTGGAAAAACACCTAATTTATGTAGGGAAACTAAAGTAATATAAAGGTTATTTTATTAAGCTTCATTGGTAAGAATTTTATCCACTATTATTCCTTATTTCTCCTGGGAGGGCATCTGTGGAATGGGATGGTTGGTTGGTTTGTTTTTCCTCCTGTTTTTATGAAGAAATGTGAACATTGAAATGTGTTTTTTACATCTGCTGCTTTTTAAGTGCCTTTATTTAGTTCAGAATAATCCTCATATCAAAGTAGCATGTTTTAAGATACATATTTTGCTTCCCTTTATATGCAAGGTACCAGAGAGAGCTACTTCATTCTCTAAACCTGTAAATGTCTTTGCTCTGATGGTGGATGATAGAAGGCAGGGTACTGAGGGGAAGAAGGGGAAGATATTGTATCATCCAAGATCCTTTACTAGTCCGATATGCTTGAAAAGATAGATCAGAACAAGATTATTTGCTTTCTTTGCTTACATGACAAATAAAAATGCAAGAGATCTATGGATAATTCTCTTCTAGTGATGATGTCACAATTTAATAAACCTCTCTGAAGACACTATTAGGGAAAGTAAAATAAAAAGAAAGATATCATAGGGATAATTTTGATTTTTTTTTAAAAAGCAACTGCACATCAACTGATTGATTGTAACAATCTATTGTTTTGTGACACTGTAGTGAAAACATCTGTTTTAGACAGAAGGTAAACCTAAAAGAAACATTCTACAAATACATAATGAATTCTTTTAATACATTAAAAATCAAAACATTTTGATGTGCCTGTTACATGCTCCTGTACCATTCTGTTATTCTAGCACTTCATGAAGTACTTTGCATTATGATTCGACCTACAAAATTTCTTTTCATTTGATGGAAGACTCAATAAGATGAAGCATCCCAGCCCCTAGCATAGTAGCTGGCATGAGATTTGGGATCAATTGTAGCAGTAGGGGAAATAAAAAACTACAGTAGTTTTAGAAACAATGATGATATTTATAGATTTCTAAAATTATATATCTATATAATTTTTTTTCCTGAGAAATGCTTTAGACTGTGAAAAATTTGAGTTCTGCATTGAGCCTTATTCCTTCTCTGCCCGTGGTACAGTGTATAATACAGCATGTGACCCATGGCAGTTAATCATTAAAACTTATATATGTTACATTCAGTTGTAAACAACCTCTTCAGGAAACTAAGAAAAGCTTGAATTGTAGGGTGTTAATGAATCACAGAGGTTATTAGTAGCTGAATAATAGATTTCCACATTTCATGCTATGATTTGCAGAACGATTATATCCTTTTCTTTTCACTTTAAGAACATTATAGCTTTTCTGACCACAATACTCTGAGTATGAAGATCAATAGTAATAGGACTCACATGTCAATCATTTTGTGAACATTTCTACAAAGTTAATTTTGTAATAGAATTTACCCAATGCAATGCCTTTACACTTAAATATTAAAGTGTAAAACAAAAACACTAAAAGATGATAAAATATAATTTTTCAAAGAAGGGGAAAAAATAGATTAATTGTCAGGAAGAACCTTGATCTCATAGAGGATGGCCAGGCAAAATGAAGCTACAATAGGGATAACTAAACAGGAAAACAGGTTGACTTGCACAGTAGCATGGCTTCATCATGGAAAGCAAATAAGACCTATGGATTAGGGCCAAATAGTTTATTATTCAAAGCACAGCAAGCATAGGATTATCAGCACAGTTGGGTTGATTTCCCCAGCTCCCACATGCACAGGGAGATACTACAGGCTCAGATGGATGCTGTGCACAGGGTGCTATGCTGCAAGTGAGAGATGTAGGTCCAAGACATTTTGAACACACAACAAACATTATAGCAAGGAGCAAGCACTGTGTAGCAAGTGCCATGCAAGCCAGATCCCTTCTGAAGACAGAAGTTGATACACTGTGGTCACCTTGAACTGTTTTGTTACCTTGGTCATAGAGGTAACTACAAAAACTGCCCAGTGTCAGGCAACAATCCAACAATCCAGTGTTAACACTATCAGCAAGAACATGCTGGGTTGCTCAGGGCCAGGTAGGATTGCCTCTCCCCACAAGCATCTTTGCAATCACCCCATTTAAATAGCAGTAGCAGTAAACATAGTTCTATACATTTGCCACTGACAAGCATTCTTTACTTGACCAAATTTTTTAATTCCATCTGTGCATGTACATATAAAATTCATGCACAGAATTGTTGAAACTTGTTAAACTTAAGATGCCACTATCACCATTACCATCTTTGATATCTGATCACTCTCAATGTAGAATCAGAGTCTTCATTTTCCAGGTGATATCTGACCACCTGGGCTTGTTTTCAGTGAGAATCCTATTATGTCAGTTTAAGTATAATCTTCTTATCCCTGATGATTTTTTTTTAGTAATTCTTTTACCCTCTGATATCAAACCTCTCACTATAAATTCTTTCTCTCATGTTATATTCAGAATTCAGTGTGATCTTCCCACCCTACTGCAAAATTCCATTTCAGTGTACTCTCTGTTAAAACTGTCCTAAATAAAGTCTGATTTTCTGTGATTTAACACGTGTAATTAAATGATTTTTTTCCTTAACATTACCAAAAAATTTATCTTTTGAATTATTTTTAGATAATGTGTTTTATAATGACAATTATACTGGTATATACTGAATTAAGAATTATAATTAATTTTATATTTCACAATACATTAATTTTTAATAAAGTGAAACTTTATAGTAATGATATAAAAATCAATATTCCAAATATTAAGAAATGTTAACAGTTATTTCCACATATCTGCCTCTTAAATACTAAAGAATCAGTGCTGTGTACATAAAAAATGTTCAAGGCATTTTATCTGTATCACTGAATAGCTGAGCCTTCAAGGCCATTAGTAGCATTTTCCTACCCAGTATTAGAGATCATCACAATGCCTTAATAATTTGGGGAAATTTAGTTTTGACATTTTAAGGTTAAGTAGTAAAATACACACAAATCTATGAATATGATTTTAAATTGAGTTTCTAATTGATTTAGGTTAACAGTATGATCACATAATTGTTAGCTCTATAATTTGTTCTTAATTGCTCACATGCATAGTACCTTCCTTGATAATCATCATAAGGTTAATAAAATGTTAATAAGTTATTCACTGTTACAGTTTAAATTCTCCTGTGATGCTGTGACCCATGTTTTGTTTGGTTTTTCATCGCACTTAGATAGGTAAGGTTTTTCAGATCATTGTAGAAATGGTTAAGACTAGCATAGATCATAGTTTTGCCCATTATGTTGGCAGTTACTTGAAAAGTTAATGAATACATATCTAACATATTAAACCTGTATTTTAGATTATTCTGCCATTCCCATTGAACCTTATTCACTGGAGCCTACAAAATACACTACTCCTAAGTTGGCAGCACAGAACTTACTGGCTGGAGAAATATACAATAATTAATGATCTGTTTAGAGCTGGAATCTTTTAACATTCAGAAAACTGAAACTTTAGAATAAGTGAGAGTTGTTATGTATCATATATAAGGACTTATTACGTTTAAGTACATACCTTCCTGTATATATCTATAGAAACCATGAACAGAAAATAATAGTTAAGTACTACAAAGCAGATAAAGTTGGCCATGAACAAGCCATAAACAGAAAAACATAGTAAGAACTACAAAGCGGATAAACTTGTCCCCCAACAAAAGTCCTGTTATTTTTACTTTTACAAAGATCATGATCAATTTGTTTATTTCACTGTCCTAAATGAAAACTTGGCTCATTTATTCAGGAATCTGAATAAGAATCTAACCAAAATATTTAATTCAATTATACACTAATCAATCAAGAAATAAGGAAGAATAAAATATATTTGTGACTTCAAAAAGCTCATGGGATGGGGTGAAAATAGCAAGTTACTATTGTTTATTACAATAGGAAAGTTATTTTTTATATAAGCTCTCTGGTTTTATCCATATTATTAAAGGTGGACTCTCATTAATTTTTGATCTTTTTATCTTAAACTAATTTTTCAAGATTTAAGATTTAATGCACTTTATAAATATAAAGAGGTTTTATCCTTGAAGGATCAATCAAAAAATTGTAATGATTAAAATTACATGTTACAGATACAAAAATTATTGCAAACTGATTTAGCAGAATAAAGAAATAAAGTTGAATACCAGGCATTTTCCAATCGACGAATTGACTTCAAGTTTTCTTTGCTCTGACTTTATGTGGACAGCCTCAAGAACATTTTCAAAATACCACTTTTCCCCATTGACTGTCCTGTCTTTTAACTAATTGAATGATTGATCAAATAGCATTGTTGATAGTGAACAATAGTGCAATCTATGTGATGATGAAGAAATAATAGAGATACATATTCTTTGCAGAATCCATTAAAAATTATTCATTAATAAAGTATTTCAGCTACTGAGTTCATTAATAGTAGAACATATGGGCTGATTTACATATTAATAAAACAGATTTTACTGTCTTGAATCAAATAAGCATATACTCACACTCCTAAAAATAATTCAATTTATTTTGAATATTCAGATATGACAAAAATAAGCAATTCAGTTATTATAATTGTTTCTCTAGTGCTACCATTGATATTAAAAAAAAAAAACTTCTAAAACTATAGTAAATTCTGGTTACTCTTTTTGCTGCCACCACAAGTAAGATATAATTATTCTCTGAACATGACCTTTGGCTCATTCGGTCTAAATTGTAGTTCTCTATGCAATTAAAGTAAAATAGATCTGCAATGTACTTTTTTATTCAACTTCACATAATTATTAGTTTCTATCAAATAGGAAACTGAATCCAAATCATTCACTTTATAGCATTTTATTATAGCATTACGGATTTCTAAAGAAGCTCTTATATTGAAACAAAATCTAGTTTTAAATTCCCATATATGCTTTTATTATCCATAAAATCTTCAATTAATTTTATTGCAGCTCCATTAATATAGTTCAAATTATTTTCTGGATGTAAGCATTATAATAATTTTGACTGAAGAATTAACTTATCCAACTTTGCATCAAAACTTGAAATAATCAAATCTCAGAAAACCCACAAAAATGACATAGAAAACTTATAGAGATGTTTAAATGATCATATCCAGAAATGTTATAAACCAGAGCTCATGGATATTAATTTTGTGAATGAGGATCATTGAGTGCATTTTTACTTAAAAATGTAAGTTTATCACACAATTTTTGCATTTTGAACTTGATCACAAAAAGGATTTTTTTAAAATCTCTTTTCCTAAGTTATCAGTCCATATTTCTCAGCACATCTTCAAATACAGTGCATATGTAGAGATTGCAGTTTTAACCTTTCATAGCTGAAATACTTCTGACAATAACACACTTGAATATTTAGTTATCATCTCCACAATATTTAGTTATCATCTCCTTATTCTAAGAAAAGTCACTGAATCAGGAATAGAAAGGCTTAGGCTTTCTTCTGGGCTTTGCTATTTACTAGCTTATATCATTATGAGATAACTTATTAACAGGACGTGGCATAAAATAAGAGCTTAAAAATTATGTTGAATGAAAATGTGTGTTTGACTGATGGGAAAAATACTGCAGAAAGAAGGAAATTATACAATCCACTCTTTGTACCCACAGGTTCTATTTCTGCAGACTAAATATTTAAAAATTCAACCAATTACAGACTGAAATATTAAAATAATAAAATTATATTTTCTTGAGTATATACCCACTTTTTTTCCTTGTCATTGTTCCTAAAACAATACAGTATAACAACTATTTATATTACATTTTCCTTATATTAAGTATCATAAGATTTTAGAGATAAAGTATCCAGGAACATATGTATACCTTATATGCAGATACTGTGCCACTTTAGATAAGACAATTTGGCACCAGTGGATTTGGGTATCCATTGGGGGATACTGGAACTAATTTCCTTCAGATACCAAGGGACAGGATCAAGATTAGGAGATATCCAATTTATTCTTATTTGTATATAAAAATATTAGGGAAGAAATCCAATACAGTTATTATACCAGAAGGTGGAATGACATAAATGCTAATTTGTAAAATTTTCAAAATGGCTAATAGAAAACCAATAATGAGATAATACCAAGATTGTTACTCATTAGGATTCTCTTATCTTCATAAGATAAGTGCTTCATTCAGTTAACTTCCATTTATTATAAGAAATATAATGTGAGGACTATGGACTCCAGATGCAAGTTGCTCCAGGCAAATACACATTGATAAGGCAAGTTCGGATTTTTCTGTGAATCTCTTCCTTTTTACCTCTAAAATGTTGAGCTCAATGACAATGGCTTTTAACCCTTTCCTTTAGAAGTGACATATTATTTTCCTGTCAAGAAGCCATTTAGGGTAAATTAAATTATTTTCATCAGCCACTCCTTGCAACTCTGAAGTTGTTTTATGAAGACCCACAGAAGGAACAAAGTGTTTTTATAAATTAGATTTTCAACATTATTCAATTTTTTTAAAGCCAACACAATCTGGCATTTTTTTTCCCTGTAGCAATAGAAAGATCTAAAAACATTGTAAAAGTGGTGAACTTCCAACTATTTCAACTTGAAAGCTAATATCATGCTATATCTTGAGAATGACAGGCAATACTAGGACCAAGCGATCAGTAAGGACAAGGTAGGCCAACAATCAGCAGCCTGTTTTTCCTTTCCAAGGCTTTGAACTAGAGCAGGCCTCATCTCTAGGGCATAAGACTAGAAATGATAATGGCGTAATTTCATAAGTCCCTTTTTCCATAACAATTTTCTATTCTATATGTTATTTGGATGTAGAATCATGTATAATTTATTTATATGATTATAACAATAAGAATTGGAAAGATACTCCTTTAAACAATGTTATTTCTGAGCATCTACATTAATTAGACCCTATTCTAGATTCTAGTGGGAAACTAGAAAGAGTACTTTAACTTGAATATCTAAGAACGTGAGAATCATTAAATATACTACAATATATCCATAAATTAAATGTTAAACCATCTTTGCCGTTATTTCTGAAGACTTTCTGATAACCCCTTCAATATATTATTGAAAAAGGATTAAAAGTCAATAATGTGGACAATGTTAGTATAACCATACAGAAGAATATCATACAACAGCTGAAATGATTGACTAGAACAACATACTAGGAAGAAACCAGGAAGAAACTCAGATATAACATTAAGCATAAAAAATAAGTCACAAAGGAATAGTTTTATAGTATGGTATGTAGTGCAATACAAAAAAATCATATACAGAAACAATGAATGCCAAATTCTATTCATGTTTATGTGGGAGAAATAAAGATTTGAGGGAAGAAGAGAGATTTCAATCATATATGTTTTATTTCTTCAGCTTCATGTGGGGGGTTTGAGTGTAATATTTTCTTGCAACCTGTTTGCATTAATGTTGAACAATCAATTTTTGAAAACATAATGAACAAGAAAAAAAGTTGGAAAAAAAAGCATGTAATATACAGTTCCACTTGTTAAATTGTAAGATTTGTGCATTTTTTTTCCTTTTTTGAATTTTGCGTTTTATTCAATGCACATGCATTCGTTTTACAATGAGGGAAAATAACTTTATCACCAATAACAGTTTAAAATATTCATTGTTTAAGTGAATTACTGTTCTATCATCCAAATTATTCACTTATTATCATACTCCAGGTTCTATATTTTTATTTATTTTGTACATTGTTTGTATTAGGATTATTTATGTGTACATGGTAAAAGTAAGTTTTGAGACTCACAATGTACACATAACATTTATTTAATGTTTCTGTAAATAGGAAAGTGATTTCACAATTTGTTTCCCAAATTTCTATAATTTAACTTTAATTTATTTAAAAATAATCATGATAATAATATAATAATTATTCCTACTTTCTAAAGATGGGCCTCATTCTTCAATAGCTGCACATAAAATATTGTGGACTGGGATTATGCCTGTGAATCATATCTAAATTCTCTAATCTTCTATATCAGAGTAGTTTATAGAAGAAAACATTACAAAAAATGTGCTTTTAGAAAGATCTGTCCTTGTCTAAGATATTACTATATTTAATATGTATGTTTTCAACACAGTAATTACTAATTAGGTGCTGAAATTTGAAGTTTAGGTAGATTAAGTGCAGGCTGATATAAATTCAGAAACTTTTTAAGTTTGAAATTCTTTTGAAAGACGATAGTTATGTTTTGTTGTTATTTAGGTGAGAACTTTTCCTCCTTTCAGTGTTTATTTATTTATTTTTCTTTCTAAATACATGGGATTCTTAAGCTAAGCCCATTCTTAAAAGCTTTCTGAGAACATAAAAAATACTGAGAGTCAGTGTATCCAGCTGCTAGTTTCTTTTATAACTCAAAATACATGCTCCACTATTGTGAGACACTGTGTACCAAGATTTGAGGCTTGCCTGAGCTTTCACAGTTAATTCCTCATGTCGTTCAGATCAGTCTAATTTTGCTTCATGACTGAATATATTTCTGCATCACTTATCAATGGGAATATATTCTAAGAATGCATAGTTAGGTAATTTTGTAGTTATTCAGATATCATAGAGTACACAGACACAAACCTAAATGAAATAGCTTACTGTATACTAGACTGTATGGTATATGCCTTCGTATATGCTGTCTGTCACTGATGGCGAGGTCATTATGCAGCATATAAATCTATAGTTTCCATGAAAGGGTCTTTTAGGAATGAGACTCTGGGTATATTCCTTTTGGGGAAGATTCTAATTTTCTGAATCAGAAGTTTTTGGAAAAGTTCTACCAAGCTACAAAAATCTTCCAATGCTGAACATCACTTGGTTTTTACTTCTAAATTACAATACTGCATTACATAATACATAACTATTCCTTGTTCTCCATAGTGATACCCAACCCAATAATATCAATAATAGCTCCAAGTAATTGAATATTAAATACATGCCAGGGAATTTACCTATATGCTTACTAATCTTTTAATAACTCTATTTAAATATTATCAATCAAGCTTTATAGATGATGTTGAAGTTCAAAATTACAAATTATAAAGCATAGAAAAATTTCATAAGTGAATACATATTTTATCAGAGACACTCATACTTTCCATTGAAGTACAATGCCCACTTGCCAAAATAAAATAAAAATAATGGTCCCTACACTGCTATCTCTTTTACATTCTTTCCATTTAACATTTTATAGAAAGAGAAAAAAAATGAAGAGTGTAAGGCAAAAACTGTCTAAGGAAAAGCAGAGAAAACAAAATAGATGAGAAAGTTGAAAAATATCCAATGTTAAAAAGTACTCTTCAGAGACCAGACACTATACAATATAAAAAAACATAACATTTTTAAAGAAATACTGAAACAGCTTTCCTCATTTCTTTACTAAACATAACACCTAATGATCTAAATGAGCAGACAAATTAGAGCATCACTTTAAGCCTTTTCTTAAAACGATAATGAAAATGCACTTGAGGTCTAGAATTTTTAAGTCAAATACTCTTTATAAATACTTATTTTTTCTCAACTGTTTTCCATATCTCCCTCCAAAAAAGTAACAAATTATGAGTTATATTTAATTCTTATATTTTAACTAACTTTAACAAATCTCATGTCTTTAACATTTGAGGTAATTGGAATAGTAAAAATGCACATTATTATTCTGTAGAAAAATCTTTGAACATAAAGTCATAATGTTATTCTTTGAAATTGAATCCCAATTATCATAGGAACCTTTCTATACAGTAATTAACTTTTTAATTCTTTGGAGAAGTATGTATGTTCCATCATTTTTTAATGGGACACAGAGATATTAGTGAGCACAAGTAATTTTATCTGACTCTTCAGAGATGAGCACATGTCAGTTAGATACTTCAATTATTTTGTATTTACCACATCACATTTTAATATAAAGCAACATATACAACTGATTATATAATTTTTCACAAAGCAATAACAACAAATAACCTATCTAAACAATCAATAGACATTATCCCTAAAATAATTAAATCACAAGGACAAGAAATTTAGATATGATTGCTGTTTAACTGATATCCTTTGCAAAGATGGCTAATGTCTTTGAAATTGTATGGTTCTTTCAGCTATCAACTATTGTTATCACCCGAAAGAATTTTAACCACCTAATAATTTTGAACTCCACTTGATTTTAAAGTATCTTTTCATTTATATAGATGACTGTGATTGCTATTTTGGGCAATTTTAGTCGATATTATATTCATCAAGATACATCGTACTACTGAATAGACTGTAATGACAATTAGAAATTTTGATTTTTTTATTAGATCTTAATAAATATAGGTGTGTCCACTATAATTGATTACAATTATATTTAGATGGGAAAATTGTCAATTACTTTGAAAATTTTAAAGTTATTCAGACCAATTTAAAATATAATATAAAACATATGTGGATATATATTTTACATGTTCAACTTAAAATGTATGATAAAACCAACAGAAACTATCACATAATAAAATAAATGTAATATAAACCAATATAACAAAAGCTCCCTAAGCATCCCCTCCTTCCTCTACAGAGGAGATCTTCTCTATCACTTTATCACACATTTGCACATGCTTAAAATATAACTTATTTTCCTTATTTCATGTTTATGAAAACTGTAAGCCATCTTCTGTGAATTGTTTCCCTCAATTTTATTTTTCTAAAATGTCATCATTAATGAATGCATATTTGTTATATTTTTAGTGCTTTAAAATATTACGTTGTTTTAGTAATTCACTATTCTCATGTCTATGAGCATTTAATAGCATTAAGCATTTCTAGTTCTTTTCTATCATGAGTGATATTGCTATGAAGATTCTTTATATCTGCAACTGTTATTAAATAAAAAAGTTCTTTTTTTTGTTTAGGAGTGATATTAGTGGGCTTGGATTGTATTAATTATAGTATATTACACCAACTTAACAACTGGACCGAAATGTACAAATGATTCAAATTTATCAAATCTTTATTTCTTTCTTATTTCATAGTCCAAGTGGCTGATTGAGCTCCATGTAGTAATTCAAAGATCAAGTGTCTTTCTTCTTGTGCCAAATACTTTTATATATGATTATCAGAAGTAGGAAGAGAATAGTAAGGTGGTATACCTATCTCTTAGAAATATCAGCCCAGAAATTGTGTACCTCACTGCAATGAGTTGAATTGTGTCTTTTCCAAATTGATATGTTGAATTTCCAAACCCCAGAACTACAGAAAACAACTGTATTTGGAGATGCTGCCTTTAAAGAAATGATCACGATAAATTAGGTCATTAGGAGATGGTTCCTTGATCCAATGTCTGGGATCTTTATATAAAGAGTGAGAGAAAAGCTTCAGACTGTGTGCCCTTGGGGTTTATGCCGATGGAGAGGGGGACAAAGCACTGCAATGGTGCTGCTGCAGAACAAGCAGTTCTTTATGGAGTTGACCAGACTCTTCCAGAAGTGTCAGCTGTCCTGCAGGCAGTGAGAACATCATCTTGAAGAAGAATGATGGTTAAATTAAACCCTCACCAAGGAAGTGTTCTGTGGAGGGCACTGAGCCCTCAGAAAACAAGAGTCTAAACCAGGTGCAGTGGCACAAGCCTGTAATCCCAGCACCTAGGGAGGCTGAGACAGGAGAATTGCGAGTTCAAAGCCAGCCTCAGCAATGACGAGGCACTAAGCAACTCAGTGAGACCCTGTCTCTACATAAAACACAAAATAGGGCTGGGGATGTGGCTCAGTGCTCAAGTGCCCCTGAGTTCAATCTCCAGTACCAAAAAAAAAAAAAAAAAAAAAAGAAAAGAAAAGAAAAGAAGAATATGTTGAGAGCAATGGGTGGGAAAAAGAAGATCAGTGCTATGGTGAGCCTCAAAGAAGTGAATAAGTTTCACATTGTTTATTCTAACTGCTGAGAGCTATCATGGATGGACGATGAAGAAAGTCAGGAAGAGCAAAGCAGCACAGTAAAGGGCACTGACTTCCCCCACATCTACCAACGAATCACTGAATTGCTATTTTTCTTTGTTTTATAGATCTGGGCTTAGAGCTAGGTTTCTGGTTCCTCCACTGATAACTGTTTTCATGTGATATAGGATCAGTTTGGAGAGAAGAAGGATTGCAGTGTTTACAAGGTAGATGTGTTGTTAAAACTGGTTTATTTCAGAACTGTGCAGCATGGATATATATTCCTGAATTATAGTTTTAAAATGTCTCTGTAGTCACCTCTGTGAAGAGCAGTATATCATTAAACATTTGTTTATTTAAAAATAAAGAATTAAATTAAAAATGACAGAAATATATGCAAAATGCATGCACACAGAGGAAAGGGGCACGCCAAGATGCAAAGAATTAGCCATTTGCAAGCCAAGGTGGCAGACATATAGAGAAACTGAACCAGAAATACCTTTACCTTCTAGCCTTCAAAACCACAAAAATAGTTCCTTGTGTTTAATCCACCACAGTCTGTAGTATTTTATTATGTCAGCCATAGCAAACTAATTTTCTCATTTTTATTTTCATTCCATTGGTAAAAACAAGTTACATGGCTATACTTACTTTAGTGAGGGATGGGCTGTGTAATTCCTAATATCATCATACACCTAACTCTCAATATAAACACATTAGGCTGTATCTGTTTCATAGGATGTTTAGCCACCGACCTTGCTAGATGATGATATAATTTTTTAACAAAGAAGTATTGTTTATTTTCCATTTTCATTTTTCACTGCTTTCAGTGCGTTAAATATTTCATCAATTTCTATCTCCTGCACCTTTTGCATTTCAGACTTATTTGCCAAAAGAATGAGTATAAAATGAAAACTTGTAGTCCTAACTTTAGCTTCCTATATACCCATGAATCTAGGCATCCGTTCATCTTTATATTAGTCGGATGCTTTGACTATTCTGTACAGTATGTTTATATTTATCATGCTGTATTCTATACATCATGTTAACCATTTTCTTACTGAATTGTAGGAAGTTTTAATTAAACTATGTTATTAGTCATTTTAGTTGTATTTGATACAAACTAATGCCAGTTTTCATTTCTTTAGTATTTTTCTTTTGATAAAAGTCTCTAATTTTAATTTGATTACATTTATCTATTTATAGTTATAATATGTTGTATGTAACTTCAAGTTCTAAAATATTTTAACCTAATATTTATAAAAGTTCTTTGTACATTTATCATTTAAGTTCTGTAGTTTATCACTGAAAAAGGGGATGACAGCAACTTATACCAGTGATGATAGAAATAGGTAACAAATATATTAACAGAAACAGAAAATACTATATGTATTAAATAAATTAAAAACTGCAAAAATTGATGAGATTGTAAACCAGATTGTTTTAGAAGGGAAAGTGGTCAGAAATCATAAATATAGAAGAAAATTCAAAATTATTAAATCAACACACAGAATGTTACTTCTATGAAAGACAAAGATGATGCAACAAAAGTTAATGGGTACTCATGAAGTAACAGTGCAAAAATATTCTCATAGATATACTAGGAAAAATATCTTAAATTATATAGTGACAAGAATTACATAATAAATGCACAGAATGATAAAAACATTAGGATATATAACGTATTAAAACTGGTAATACAGAAAGATTAAAATTGTTCGTGTTATATACCCCCAAACTAGTGACCATTAACAATAAGTGAGTTCTCAGGTTACAAGTATTAAGAAAAAGTTACCTGTAAATATTAAACCAGTCTGGACTTAGATTTCTTTGCAGGAACATTCTTTCTCAGAAAATAAGTTGCATTAGCCAGGGTTCTCTAGAGGAACAGAATCAACGTAATATGTATTTGTAAGATTATAAGAGGGAATTTGTTAGGTTGGTGTATGTGGTCAGAAATTGATCTGAAGATGTTTAGGAAATATGGGTGCTAAGCTCTTGACATCTTTCACTCCAGGGAATCATTAAATTGCTTTATATTTGGATACATATAACTGTAGTTTTGGTGCATCTCAAATTCAACTTATATGTTTTGTTTATATTTTAAAATAACTACTCTATAAAATATTTAGATGAAAATAAAGTAAAAGCATACATCAAGGCCTCTGTTGAAGAAAGGTTAGGAAGCAATATTGTAAAAAATCTGTAGAGAAATCTATATTTATAAAAATGTAAAAGAACACACATATGTTCATAAATAAGTTTTGTATTAAAATGTTATTTCTTATTTTCCATTTTTCAAAAAAAATCTATTGATTTATTTATTTTACAGTAGAATGTATTTTGATATATTATACACAAATGGAGCACATTTTCTCATTCTTCTGGTTGTACATGGTGCAGAGTCATATCAATAGTGTAATCATACACGTATATACAGTAGTAACGTCTGTCTCATTCTACTGACCTCCCCATCTCCACAACCCCACTAATCCCCTCACTCCCCTCTACACAACCCAAAGTTCTTAAATGTTATTTCTGAGTTGTTGAATTATGAATTTTTATTCTATGCTTTAGTTTGGGCTTTCTTAAATTGCTAAATAATACTTTAATGTAAAATAAATAAAATGTATAAAGATATGGTTAAACAATTAAATAAAATATAAAATGGCAAATAAAAATTAAACAGATTACAGAAAATTCATCATGGTCTTTACTAATTTAAAAGGCCATGGAAATGTTGTATGATTGAGTCTTTTTTTCCTAAAAAAATTTGTTCTAATTAGTTATACATGACAGTAGAATGTATTTTGACACTTTGTATACAACTGGAGTACAACTTCTCATTCCTTTGGGTGTACATGGTGCAGAATCACACCAGTAGTGTAATCATACATGTATATAGAGTAATAATATCCCTCTCATTCCACTGTCATTCTCATCCCCACAGCCCTTCCCCTCCCCTCATTCTACTCTTCACAATACAAAGTTCCTTCACTTCCCCCCACCCCCCCCCCCCCTGTCACACCACCACCACTATGGATAAGCATCTGCTTATCAAGGAAAACATTCAACCTTTGGTTTTGGAGAATTGGCTTATTTTGCTTAGGATGATATTCTCCAGTTCCATCCATTTACCTACAAATACCATGATTTCATTCTTCTTTAAGTAATATTCCATTGTGTATATGTACCACATTTTCTTTATCCATTCATCTGTTGAAGGGCATCTTTGTTGGTTCGATAGGTTAGCTATTGTTAATTGAACTGCTATAAACATTGATGTGGCTGTGTCACTGTAGTATGCTAATTATAAGTCCTTTGGGTATAAACTGAGAAGTGAGCTAGGTGGTTCAAATGGTGGTTCTATTGCAAGTTTTCTGAGGAATTTCCATACTGCTTTCCATAGTGATTGCACTTATTTGCAATCCCACCAGCAATGTGTAAGTGTACCTTTTCCCCCACGTTTATTGTTATTGTATTCTTGATAATTACCATGTTTGGCCAACATTTATTGTTATTGTAGTCTTGATAATTGCCATTCTGACTAGAGTGAGATGAAAATACAGTAGTTTTGATTTGCATGTTTAAAATTGCTAGAGATGATAAACTTTTTCTATATGTTTGTTGATGGATTGTGTTTCTTCTTCTGTGAAGTGTCTGTTCAGTTCCTTAGCACATTTACTGATTGGGTTATTTGTTTATTTATTGTTAAGTTTTTTGAGTTCTTTATATATCCTGGAGTTCAGTGTTTTATCTGATATGTCTGTGGTAAAGATTTTCTCCCATTCTGTAGGCTCTCACTTCATGTGATTGTTTCCTTTGCTGACAAGAAGTCTAGAAAACACAGAGACAAAACCACATAAATACAATTATCTCATACTAGACAAAGGTGCCAAAAACGTACATTGGAGAAAAGATAGCCTATTCAACAAATGATGCTGGGAAAACTGGAAATCCATATGTAGCAAAATGAAATTAGACCTCTAACTCTCACCCTGCACAAAAATCAAGTCAAAGTGGATCAAAAAGGCCCTAGAACAGAGACCTTGCACCTAATAGAAAAAAAAAAATAGGCCCAAATCTTCATCATGTCAGCTTAGAACCTGACTTCCTTAACAAGACTCCTAAAGTGCAAGAAGTAAAACCAAGAACCAGTAAATGGGATGATTGAGTCTTTTATAATGTAGCATGCACATACATGTTCAATTCTGAAAAAAATAAAGCTTTTGTTATGGTATTAATTTTTACATAATGAATATCAATAACATTATATGGTGCTGATACCAGCAATGAAGATTTTTCATTGAGGTGCATAGATATAGATATACTACAAAGAAAAACTTTCCTTTGTTGATAATAGCTTCTTAGGAACTGTTAGGAATCTCAGTGGACATGTACTACATTTGTGGTTCAATCGAAATTTTGCAGTATTAGAATGAGATTTTGTCTCTTAATATATTCATTGTCTTTGGTAAGCTAAAATACACGGGAAATTATTCACATTGGGAAAAGGATTAGCTAAATAAGGCCACAAAATTCAATTTAGTAAGGGAAAAGGTCAATTGTAAAGTATATTCTTAGCATCTTATTGAAACCCTTGTTCAGGTACCTACTAATCAAGACAGATCAAGGAAGAGGTTTTTTATTATGCTTTTTTCTTTAGAGTAACAAATGGTTTGGATGAGACAGGTTTTTAGTTTCACTGTGAATTCTCACATATGTTTACTTAAACCTTTGTTTATTCACTACACTAATGGGTCTACACTCTATTTCCCTAGAATATTTAGGCTTCATTCTGATTTTTTAATCCATGCCAAAAAAAAATCTACAAATAAAGCAAAAAGATGTTCCATAATTGTTACCACCTAAAAATGTCTTGTAACCTCATATATACCAAGAATAATTTAATTTCCTCTCATTTTTTAAATCTCTTCCTCCTGCTAGTATCACAATATTCAAGGTATTTGTGTGCCAACTTTTCCCCAGAACACCTGGTCAATCCTTTACTGCCAGATGGCCCTGCTGATGCAGAACAAAACAGGGAATAGTTGTAATAAATATGTCTGTGGGGGATATTGTTGGTAACATTATTGGTTGAGTCTGTCTTGACTGAGAGTTGTAGCAATCCATAGCCTTCATTTATGTGTCTCCAACTAGAAAATTATTCAGAGGTGTCAAAGACAGAGTGATATAATGAAAGAGTAATGTTCTGTAAATTGGTGCATTGCGTTATTCACTTTGCTTCTTTAGGGCTTACTTTCCTGTCTCTATATGAGTTTATTAAAAATAGAGAATTGAATAAGATGTGTCTTGTACTTTATTCTGGTTTATATTTCTTTTTTTTTTATCTTTATTTATTTTATGTGGTGCTGAGGATCGAATCCAGTGCCTGACGTATGCGAGGCAAGCGCTCAACCGCTGAGCCATAGCCTCAGCCCCGTCTGGTTTATATTTCAAAAGAACAATATGAGCATTGCATTTTTGGCATCAGAATAATTATACACATTTAAACGACATGTATCTTAAATAAAAATGCAGCTTTTCACATCTAAAATTTGGGGGGAAATGTTTGCACTCAAATAAAATTATAATATTTTAATAAATGATTAAATATAGTTATTACTGAATGATAGATATTCATTGTATTACTCTTTAACATCAACCATGTTACTATGTACCAAGCACCATGGCAGAAGAAAAGATCAAGTTGGCACTATGAAGTGGCACTGGTAAACCTAGGGTTCAAGAAAGAGCAGCAAGGCACTTTTTTGAAAGACAGGGAATAGCAGAAACACAGGTCATTAGAGGTTGAAATGCAAGCTTCCTCACTAGTATAAGCTGAGAACACTCTCACTTGGCAAGAGGGAGAGGAAAGCATGGAAATTTAATGTAAGGATGTTTCAAATGCCAACTGGATGTAGACAGAACTTAAATCACAAAATATTTTGTCTTCATAACCAAAAAAATTAACAGCAGAAAAGAAAATATTACATAGGAACAAAGAATGAAGTGCATGAAAGCACAAACAAATTCTAAGTTTACAGGTGATGATTTACAGTGGTAGCTGATATTAGTATGAATGGACTTCTACTTTCAATTCTGATAACTAAGGAACTTAGAAATCATGACTCCTATATTTATTACAGTAAGTGGTAATACAAACTGATAAACTAAAGGTGTTTCTTAGATTAAGATTTGATGTTAACTGCTACCCTGGAATCTGAAGAAAACATTCATACACAAAATCAAATTTAAGGTCTTCTTACCAGAAGAACCCACTAGAGCCATAAACTCTTAGGAATAATCAAATAGTAAATATAAAACTTTGCTGAAGGACAAGCTTGTACTAATTTGAGAATTATAAACTAATGGGGCTATAGTCCTGTGAGTGGGAAAATCATTTCTCTGTTTTTTTTTTATCCATAATCTCACAGTAAAAATCTTGGAAATATCTAGTGGTTTTGATAGGAGGAAGAGAAAGAGTTCTGAGATAGTCTCCAGGGAAAACATCTCACTAGAGCCATCTTCATCATGGAGAAGGGTACTTCATGTACTTTAGGACTGTTTAGACTTTCTGTCTCACCTAAGGGGTGAAGAAAAGCTAAGGAACACTGTGAAAGTTGCAGCACAGAGAAAAAGACCCATGAAAAGGATGATATTTACTCACAAGACTACAGAACACTTCCTTTACCCCACAATTTCCTTCAACACTGGTAGAACAACAGTGCTGGCAACAAAAAGAACTGTAATGCACAGTATTAAAGTAGGACTTAGGGAAGTACAGAATTCATAGCACAGAAAAGGCAGGCTACAAGAGAAGTGTGTAGTTATTGTGGCCACTATAACTACAACCTTAAACTATCAGAAAAAGAATTTAAGATGACTATTATTGATACGTTAAGGGCAGTAATTTAAAAGTAGACACCATTCAAGAACATACTGTTAATGTAAGTAGAGATGAAAACTCTAAGAAAGAAATAAAAACAAATGGTAGAAATGGAAATGAATTATAGCAGAAATGAATTCTTTTTAATATTCTTAAAAGCAAATGGGACAAAACCAATGAAAGAATTAATGAGCTTGATGGCAAGTCAAGAGAAATTTTCAAAACTGAAATGTAGGGCTGGCAGTTTGGCTCAATGGTAGAGCACTTTTCTAGGGTGTAGGAGGCCCTGAGATCTATCCCCAACACTAACAAAACCAGAAAAAGAATCAGAATGATGGAGCACTCAACAATTTTGGAGATCCTTAAAAGACGGACATATGGTTTTCAGTGAACAGTGTGTACAGCTTCTGAAAATTTGTTTTATTTCTGTTATGTTTGATAACATGTATTAAAATGCAACTTTTGAGAAAAAAAAAATGACGGACATATGCATACCTGGAATACTAGAGAAAAAGACAAAGGGATGAAGTAGAAAAGTTTGAAAGGATAATGTCTAAGAATTTTCCAAAATTAATGACAGACATCAAGCCACACATCTCAGAAACTCAGAGAACAACCAATAAGAATAAATATTCAAAAGTGTGCATATTAGTATGCATATTACATGTAGGCTGCTTTAATCAAAGAGCAAAAAAGCCAGAAAAGTGTTCTTCATATGGAGTAACAAATATAAGAATTAGAACAGATGAATAAGGAGATGGTAGGCACACAGGAAAAGAGTAGACTCAGCCCTTGAATTCTACATAAAGTAAGATTATCTATCAAAAGTGAAAAAATAAATAATAACTTTCACAAAAACAGGAAATATTCTGGGCAGCAGATCTGTCTGTCTTGCAAGAAGTAGTAAAATAAGTTTCTTACATGGAAGGAAAATTATTTTGACCAGACACTGGATTTGCATAAAGTAAAAAAGAATACTGGAGATGAAATAAATAAATGTAAAATAAAATTCTTTTAATTTTGTTATTCTAAATTGACCTAAAATATTACTATTTAAAATAATAATAGTAGCAATGCCACTTGGTGATTATTGCAAATGGATGGGTAAATTAATCGCAGCAATACCAGAAAGAATAAGAGGAAATAATTGGGAACACTTTGCTATAAGTACCTATACTATACAATATGAGAATTATACTGTTATAGAAGATGTAGATAAAAACACATAGGAGTATATTGTCAACCCTAAGGGCAGCCACTATTTTTTTTTAAAGTATAATTGGTATAGTGTGGGAAGAAAATGAAATCACATAAAACAATTCATACTAGAAGAAGCATGAAAAATAGAAAATCAAACAAACAAAAAAGAAGAAAAAACAAACAAAACAGAAAACTTTACAAAATTTTGTGGAAAGACATTAAAAACTTTGTTTCAATAACTGATATATCAAGCAGGCAGAAAATTAGTAAGAAATATTTAAAAAATAAATTGAACTAAATTAAAATTAAAACACAACTGTTGTCATCTTTTTCATGGCTGTGACTAAAAGATCTGAAAAGAATATGTTTAGAGGAGAAAAATTTTATTAGAGCATTCACAATTTCAGAGGTCCTAGTCCATAGACAACCAGCTCCATTCTTTGCCAGTCAATGTGAGGCTGAACATCATAGTGGAAGAGTGTGGTGGAGGGAAGTGGCTCACATGATGATTAGAAAGCAGAAAGACTCCACTTGCCAGATATAAAATATATGCCCTAATGGCACACACCTCCGTTCATGATGCACCTCCTCCAGTCACACTCTACCTGTCTTTAGTTACTACTCAGTCAGAGGTTAACTCACTGATAAGTTTATGGCTCTTATAACTCAATCATTTTACCTCTGAAACTTCTTGCATTGTCTCACAAATGAGCTTTGAGGAACACCTCACATCCAAACAAAAACATTCTGCTCTTGGCCCCCAAAAGTTTATGACCATCTCATAAAGAAAAACACATTTTGTCTATTTACAAGTATCCTCATAGTCTCAATAGTTCCAAGATTGCCCAAAAGTTCAATTCCTAAGTCTCCTGAGACTCAGGGCAAGCTTACATCTTGAGCTCCTGTAAAAATCAAAAGCAATTTACAAATACCCAATATGTACAGGTATATAATAAACATTTCCATTTGAAGAAATAGGGGGATAAAAAACAAAGGGATGGGACCAAAGGAAAACTGAAGTCCAGCTGGGCAAACAAGCACTGTAGCTCTATCCCTGACATACGGGGCACGTGGCATGGTGTTTTTCTGTCTAAATGGCTCATATAGCCCCATTCCAGTGGCCTTGTTGATTGCAGCCCAAGTAGCCTTTCTGTAGACTTGTCTCAAGTTGATTTCTGCGGCCTTCCTTAGAGGATGTTCCGTGGTACTGGCATTTCTTCATTTTGGGGGTCTCCACTGGAGTTTCAGCTTCCTCCTCAGATCTCCACACATAACCCTCTCAGGGGGTGCCTTCAGGGACTCCAACCCTGTTGTACTTTGGCCTCTTATGCCTTCCTATGAAATCTTGGTGGAAGGCTCCATGAACCCCTAAATTCAGCATCCTGCATTCCAGCAGAACCAGCGCCATGTGGTACATGCCAAGGTCTGTCACTATCTCCAGCAGTACCCAAGCTTCCGGGGACCCTGGCTGCAGCAGCTTTTGAGTGCCTGTGTTGCTGAGCATGTTGAAAAAACTTGCCAGGCCCCCTTGTGCAAGAAGGGTACCCCACTAGTCTCTTCCAAAGAGAATTTTTACTATTACTTCCTTGAGTCTGAGATGGATATGAGGTTGCAAGTTCCTGAAATACCTTCAAGCTATATTGCTTAGTGTTTCTGGGCAAAGTTTTTAGCATTTCTTTAGTGTTGGTAATGTCTTTAACAAATTCAACTTCCTTAGCCCCAATTTTACTCTCACCTTTCAAGGCCAAGTTTTTCAAATCTTTTAGCTCTACTTTCTATTCCTGATTATCAAAGTAATTTTGGCTAAAAGTTGTCAGGAATATCCATACCACTTCCTAAATGCTATGCTGCCTAGACATTTCTTCCACCACATTAAGAAGCCCATCACTTTTAAAATCAGCCTCACAAAGTCTCCATAATTGGAGACAACTTCTCAGTTAGAACATAACATCAATGGACTCTAGTCAGATTATCAATAATGTCATGCTTTCCTTGAAACTCTGTTGAGCCCTGTCTTCACTGTCCACAATCATTATTATTCAATTCAGAAGTTTTCGCCAGAATTAGCCATTAACCTCTACTAACAACAGTCTAAGGCATTTCCAGCTTGCACTACTAAATATCTCAAAATTCCTTCCACCAATTCCAAAAAGGTCCAAATGTTTATGAACATAATGGTTGGGTTAGTCACAGCAACAACCCCACTTCTGGTATTCTGTTTTAGTCAGCTTTTTCGCTACTGTGACTAAAAGACCTGACAAGAGCAAATTTAAAGGAGAAAAAGTTTATTTTGGGGCTCATAGTTTTGGAGGTTTCAGTCAATATCCAGCCAGTACCATTCCTTGGAGTTCAAAGTGAGGCTGAACATCATGGTGAAGCAAAAATTAAAGACAGGCAGTAAGTGTAGATAGGTGATCGGTTCAGATAAAGAAAATGGAGGCCAGTTTGGGTCCAGGAGGCTGAAGACCAGCCCTGGGAGATTGAAATGATCATGTCTTCAGAGCCCTTTGATTACCAAGATTACCTTCCTATACTAACCTTCCCAAAAAGTTGTTAATGAAGCAACTCCTGAGCAGACAGGGAGCTGCTAATTAATGCTCCCTGGGCTGCTGCTTAATTCCTGCCCAGCACTCCACCTTGGTCCTTCCAACCCATCTGCTCACCTTCTGGCCACCCCACCAGCATCTCTAAGTCACATAGGCAGGATGGGGGGAAATGAACAAGATAAAGAAGAATGCAAAAGAACACAGGAAACTTTAGATATATAGAAGTTATGGAACTTCCTCATCCCATGGATTTCACCTTTGGGTCCCTTTCTTGCTCCTGGGAAATATCTGTTTTACTATTCCTTAAATAAATTTTTTTATTTTCTAGTTTACACTTGCCTCAGTGCTTTTCTGGTGCTATACTTCAACATTTGAGGAAGCTGAACTTTTCAAAATAATTGGCAGTATCAATGGCAGAAAAGTATGGTATAGAGATGTGGTTCACATGATGATCTGATGGCAGAAAGAGACTCCACTCACCAGATACAAAATATGTGCCCTAATGGCATGCCCTCAATGACACATCTCCTCCAGCCACACCCTTCCTGCCTTCAGTTACAACTCAGTTAATCCCTCAAAGATTAATTCAGTAATTAGCTTAAGGCTCTTGTAACCCAATCATTCCCCCTTTGATCCTTCATGGATTATCTCACACTTGAACTTTTGGGGGATACCACATCCAAATCATAACACCAACATTAACATTTTTTGTAATACAGTGAAAACAGTGTTTAGACAAGAATTTATCACACTAAGTAAAAATATTTGAAAAAGGAAAAATGTGAAAATAAAAAAATCTAAGACTTCACCTTTCTTAAGAAACTAGAGAAAGTCATTTTGAACCTAAAGTAAATAAATGAATAATAAAAAGTAGAGCAGAAATTGTTGAAACTGGAAACAGAAAAATAACACAGAAAAATTAATAAAATTAAAATTTGTTTCTTAGAAATTATCAATGAGATTGAAAAATTTTTGTCCAGCATAATCAGAAAAAAGAAAAAAAAATGACATAATTACCAACAATAGAAATGGAAGAAAGATGGTGATTTTTGGTTCCATGGACAATAAATGGAAAATTAAAGAATGTATAAACAACTAACTCTGTTACCATCATTTTGAAAATTTACATGAAATTGACTAACTACTTAAAAGGTAGAATATGTTGGAACTTAAAAAAATACATAATCTAATAATTGAATAATTGACGATGCCCCTACAAAACATTCAGTGCACACTGTTTGCAGATGAGTTCTACCAGATAGTTTAAGCACAGTTGAAACTAATTCTCCTCAATATGCTCCATAAATTAGAAGAGGGAACCTTTCTAAATATCTCTATGAGAATATCTTTACTCAATTTGCAAAATTAGATAAAATTTTATTCAACTTTCTGAAAGGAAAACTAGACACTAATATCTCACGAACATAAAATGAAAATCACCATTAAAGTGTTAGTCAATTTGTTGATAATCTTTTTTCTATATTTTCTGACATTCTGTATCTTTGTGGATATATTAACTTATACCTTCTGCCCATTATTATATTGGGCTGTTTTTCCTGTTATGGTGGAGTTGTAAATATCTCATATATATTCTTGATACCAGTCTCTTATCAGTTTTGTGGTTTGCAAATATTTTCTTTCATTTTACCATTTTTGTTTTCCCTTTATTTTTGCAAACTTTTGAAGTGCAGGCAATTTAAATTTTGATGTAACCCAATTCACACTTTCATTTATTTTCTTATGTTTTGGGGTCAAATCTATAAAAAATAATTTCTTAATTCAATTTTATGAACATTGTATTATTCATATGTTTAAAGATTTAGAATTTTATATTTAAGACAGGTTTGAATTTTATGTGTGTGATAGAGGCCCATCCTCATTGTTTCAAGTGTGAGTATTGAGATAATTAAGCACCATTTATTGAAAAGAATATTATTAGTTCACTGATTTGTTTTGATGGTTGAAAATAACAATTGACTATAGTGTAATTGTTCACTTGTTTCAGGTGTTCCATTGATTGTAATAAGTACAACCATATTTATGTAAATATAGTAATGTCTTGGTTTTTGTGACTTCATAGTGATGTTTTAAATGGAGCAGTGTCCTCCACCTTTGTTCTTTTACAAAGCCATTTTTGTCTACTTTGATTCTCCAGCATTACCATAAGAAATTTAATAAGGGATTGTTTGAACTAATAGATAAATTTTAGAAATATTAGCATTTTAACAACATTAAATATTTTGTCATAATATGACACATTTCATTTTTTAAGTCTTCTGTTTCTTCAACATTATATAACATTGTGTAAGTTCCTTCAACAATATTATATAACAAACCTTATTTGTTGTTAAATTTATTTCTAGTGTTTTATTCATTTTGAGATCATGATGAATAAATTTCATTAAAATTTTATTTTATAACTTTCTTTTTTTAAAAAAATGCAATTGGTTTTTATATATTGTTGACTTATCTTGAAATTTTTCTGAAATTCTATATTATTTCTAGTAGTTGGGTGTCTTAGTGTAATCTTTAAGTTTTGTTTACACAAGACCCTGCCATTTTTATATACAGATAACAATACTTTTTCATTTCAGTCAGAGTGTCTTTCATTTCTTTACATTCTTCTACTTGTTCTGGATAGTAACTCAGGATAATGTAGCGATGGTAGCAGCAACTCATTTTCTCCCATAGAGTGGGGGAAACATTTAGTTTCTCACCATTAGTTATGGTATTAGTTGTGAAGTTCCCAAAGATATCTTTTAAGTTGAAGGTGTCCATTATATTCCTATTTTTGGAGTATCTTTATGATATAATATTGTTCAATTTTTCTATTTTGTATCTATTGAGAAAACTTTGTTTCTCCCTCATGCACTTAATCACAGGGCACATTCCATTGGTAAATTTTAAGATGTGGAACTTACTTTAAATTCCTGAGATAAATTGCACTTACTCATTATGTATAATACTTTTTATACATTGCTACTTTGAGCTTTCAAGTATTTCATACAGGATTTTTTGAATCTGTATTCATAAAAGATATATTTTATAATGTTCATGTGATTTCAGTGTATCAGTATTATGATGACAATATAGAAAAAGATGAAAAATTTTTTCTTTCACTACTAATTTTTCGGAAGATTTTGTGAAGTATTACTGTTTATTTTTCAATACATTTTTCATACAGTTCAGTAGAGATATTATTTAACAATGAGTTTTTTTGTTGTTGCGGTGGTAGTGGTGGTGATGATGGTGGTGGTAAAAAGTTTTTAAAATACTAGTTCAATCTCTTTATTTGTTTTATCAGTGTCTTCAGATTTTCTACTTCTTGAGTTAATTTTGGTAGATCATATGTTCTGGAAAATTTGTCCATTTTGTGTGGATTATCTAATGTGTTCACATACAATTGTTCATAATTTTCCATTGTAGACATTTTTACATTTTAAAATGGTAATGTTGTCTACTATTTTATTCCTGAATTTTAGTAACATGAAGCTTCTCTCTTTTTTCATTTAGCTAGTCAAAGTTTTCTTGATTTTGTAGATCTTTCAAAAAATCTAAAAACAACTTTTTAAAGATTCTCAGTACTAATTTTGTCATTATTCTTGTATTTATTCTTTAGAAAAATAATTTTTGTTGTTCTCAAGAATTACATATTCTCTATTTTACATTGTTAATCTCTTTCCAAACTTCTTGTTGACAAATATAATGCACCAGTGAACATTGTCACTGATAATACAATTTCATATAGAACAAACCAGCTATTATTTTCTTATGTAATTACTCATTCTCAGTACTTCCAAATCTAAGGGAAATTGGAAGTAAAATTGCCCATGAGTCTTAAACTGTATTACAAAATGTCAAGATTTCAAAAGGTACTAGTTGTTTCCAGTTGTTTGAGCACCAAGATTAATTGAAAACTATTCCTTCTGAGGCATGAAGAATGAATGTCTCCTTATTTGTAAAACACATATAAGAAACATAAAACTAAAAGATGAAAATATGAATGTGTTGTCTATTTTTAAATTTAAAATTGTTATGTTTTCAGATAACCCATAACAAACAAATTTAGAAATATAAGCCCACTTTGTACAGTATTAGGATTATATACAGGGTGGAAAATGATAGAAAAGGAGATACAAAGCATCTGTGTATCCACTTAGATGGCAAATGAACATGCGGAATTGGTCTGCTCTAATTATTTTGAAACTCTAGATTGTATTGTAGGTCTGAACCTATAACAGGAAGACTTGAATGGCAAGTGACACTTGGATTCAGTCAATTTTTGCTTTTTATACAGTTGTAGGTACCCATGTCCCATCCCTGCCCTGTCAGGCAGTTATGTCTGTTTTACTTGAGCACTCTTCATATAGTTTACAAGCCAGGTAAGCAAAAACACCCTGTCTTACTGATATTATTTGTATCGAGAATGTCACAATGTATTGAAGCCTTGGTCGCCAATAAGTAATGTTTAGAAGTGGACCAGCCTTTTATCCCCTCCTTCTCAATTTTCTCCTTTTTCACTTGTGGGAGACAGACAGTAATGGTTTAGATATTAAAAATAAGGTACATATATGAGGAAAATTAGACAGTGAACACAATTTCCTAGGGAAAGTTATAGTCACAGAAAAGAAATGAGAAGATCTACAATGTATACCTCAGGCAGACTCGTACCACCAAGGTCGATTATAACAATAAAGATAAAATAAAAGCAACAACAGTAACAAAAACCACAGAAAACTCTGGAAATGGAAGAGAATATGATTTCCAATGACCATATAACTCGATTCTTAGATTCAAATTCTACTTTACAAAAAATCCTATATCATATTTAAAAAGAATAAGAAACAACACTAAAGTTCAATTCAAAAGAAGAAAATAAATGAACAGAAACTTTCCTGTAAAAGCCCCAATGGCAGATCCATGCAAACAAAGATTAAAAACAACTGTGTTAATGATGCTCAGATAAGTGAAGGAATATTTAGTGGAAGTCAAGAAAACAATGTATGAACAAAATAAAAACATCAGTAAAGAAGAAGAAGAAAAAAGAAACCAAAGAGAAATTCTAGAGCAGAAAATTTTAATAATTGTAATGAGAAATTTATAAGAATAACTCAAAGTCAGATTTCAGCAACAACAACAAAAAATCAATGAACATAAACATGGGACAATAGGAAAATGAAAAAAGTTTGAAGTTAGTAGAACATAAGGTATCCGAGGACCTCCACAAATGGAACAATACATGTACTGTGAGAGGCCAGAAAAAAGGGAGATAATACCAAAATAATGCTTAAAAGTTTTTAAATTTGATGAAAGATGTGTGTTATGATTTGGATGTGAGGTGTCCCCCAAAAGCTCACTTGCGAGACAATGCAAGAAGGTTCAGAGGAGAAATGATTGGGTTGTGAGAGTCTTCAGCCAATCAGTGAATCCATCCCCTGATGAGATTACTGAGTAGTAACTGAACTGGTAGGGTATGATTGTAGAGGGTGGGAACTGAAGGCATGGCTTTGAGGTATATATTTGAATCTGGCAAGTGGAGACCTCTCTCTTTTCATTCTGATCATGTGAGCTGCTTCCCTCTGTCACACCTTCCCACCATGATGTTCAGTTTTACCTCTAGTCCCAAGGACTGGAGTTGGCCTTCTATGGACTGAGACCTCTGAAACTAAGGGCCCTCAAATAAACCTTTCCTCCTCTACAATTGTTCTGGTTCAGTCCTTTTAGTCGCAGCAGTGAAAAAGCTGACAATAACAGCCTCTGATAGTGCAGTCCCTGATGTTTCATAACATTTATCCCCCTGCCATCTAAAATAGTGAATGTCAAGATGTTTCTGATTTCTTTCTGAGACAAATGTAAAACATATATTTGTTAAATAAATGGTTCTTTATAATTTGTCAGAGATCATGCAAGAATATCTCACCTAGCAAAGCAACTGTGATGGAATATTTCAATAGATTAAATTTGTTGCAATCTACTTCACCTTTGATGGTCCATCATCAGTGAGCAAATGATGTTACAGTGGCATAGTACATTGAATAAAGTACATTTGTATATTTAAGGATGACTCTGATCTCTGCCATGCCCCCAAAATGTAACATTATTTATGATTTCCTGCTCAGATATTGAGTGGAGTTTCAGCGAATTCTACTTGGCTTTCCCTACATCACTGGCTAAGGAAGTAATAGAAGGATTATGCAAACTTTTAAGTATACTCATTAAAATTATATAGTTAGGAACCAAAATAAAAAGATCACTAGATGAAGCTATCAAACAAGTAGATCCATTATGAGTCAGACCCCAGCCAGGACTCCATTTACTACTTGGCTCTTATAGACTTCATTATGGTAAGGGGGTGTCTTAATGCTTTGCAGGTACAATATAAATGCAACTTTGATCTTGTATTCAATAGTCCTCAAAAAATAAAATCACTCCTCTTTTGTTCACTATGTAATTTCTTAGGTAAATGGCTTGAGATTTTCTGGCATAAGTACTAGAGAATTATCACCTTTCATACTGATCCTTGTGTTGCATTCTCTGTCCTTCTAGATATCCAACCACTCCTTTCAAAATGATCTAGATTGGAAAATTGACTCAAGTCTGAAAATTAGTAAAGAAACATTAGAATAAATATTACACTGAATATTTGAATACTGTATTAAAATATGTGAGTTGCTTTTCTCACCTTTCTGTTTATCAGTCCTTGATTTCTTATGTTTATAGAGATTGAGACAAACACCTGCTGGCTGCTCATCTATTTTGCTCTTGAGGATACTGTGATGCTCTTATAATCACCATAGTCCTCCATGGGTTAAGATTTCTGTCTGTCACTCTGACCTTGACTTACATTATAATTGCTACTTCCTTGCTTTTGTCAATAATGTCCTGTCTCCAAGCCACTTGGATGTTGGAATACTATAATGATTTCCATTTTCATTAGTGGATTTAATTCTCTGCCGCAGGCTGCATGGGGAGGGAATAAGTAACCCTAAGAGGTGTGGGCTGGCTGGAAACAAAAGGCTGGAAAAGTAGTATTGAGAAATTAACACAGAGGACAAGAAATATATTGAAAGCAGAGGCTTGACAGATAGAAAAGACCTGATGGGTCTGATCCTAACAAAGTGAAAAAGCCTGCGAATGCATTATTTCTAGTGAAACACACCAAAGAACCTTATTGTGAGGAAGGATTCTTCAAGGTAAACAAGAAGCAAGAGGCTGTGGGGAAGTTGGCCTGATCGGGGATTTATCACTTGCACAGTAATTCTTCCTCCTCCAGGCAGCTGGCACCACAAGACTATTTAGGCACACTGGTATCTCTTTCAACACAGGGCAGCAGGCATTTGAATTCAAATCAATTGAACCCATAAATTCCACTCCAGGCATGGAATCTGCCCCATTAATGGTGGCAAAATGCAAGTTGGTGTGTCTCTCAGCACTACTGTACTGAGAGAAACCCAAAAGGACAGTCTAGATATCCAAGGCTATGGAGTTCAAACCAATGATTCATTTGCTGCTCTCAACATTCAATTCTATCATAGAAGCTTCTAAATTTGGCCTTGGTCTACAGAGGAGCTTCAACAGGATCTTCTCAGGGATGCTTATACTGCTGTTGTAAGCAAGGTTCTCTGATTTGAGGCTATGTATTCACTCTAGCTTACACAATTCTCTGAAAATTTTGATTTTTTCTTCCTTGTGTCATGTACACACTCTATTATTTCCTATCAGTACTTGGACAGATTTTGCAGCTCCTTCATGATACCTTTTCCTCCTTTATAGGTGTGATTTATTTTGATAAGTTATTTTAAGAATTAAACTTAGTTTTTTGAATGGTGGAAAAGAAAATGAACATAAGCAAATGCTGGATGGGTGGTGTGAATCATCTCACCATTCACATTTTCAGGAGGGGGCTTTCGAAGAGAAGAAAGTAAACTGGGGATATAGTTCATTGGTAGAGCACTTGCCAAGCATGCATAAAGAGTGGATTTAAATACTAGCACCACAAAAAATGATAATTAATAAAAATGAGAATTCAATAATTTCTGTATGGACTGGAAAATCTGGAGAGTCAAGACTTCCTAGTGTATACCTATTTAAGGCCTGAATTTTAGCATATCAGAGCATTCTATTTGGAAACATCAGCCCTATTACATGCTCTGCTATTATTACATTCTAGATCTGCTCCTCAGCTTTATTTGCCCCAGGGGCTTTAAGACATGGGTCTCTTTATAGCCTGCCCCAGAGTCTAACTACTTTCTCACGTAGACTTTAGGTGGTAATCACACTCATGTTTTCTTTATCTTTTCTCATACATGAATTTCCCCATGCAAAAACACACAATTATAGTATTTTCATAAATATTATTACTTATATATGTAACAGATACTTAATAATTTAACTAATGTATGTTATGTAAGACTTCACCTATGAAAAATTAAGCAATTCGGCTACTACCCTCTGCCAAAGTTACTTTCTATATCAATTAACACCAGTGATGGACTTCCTACTGTTATTTGGCCAGTTATAGTTTGCATCTAGGAATGTCCTCAGAAAAATTCTTGTGTTAAGCAATGAGGAAAAGTTCAGAGATGAAAGAACTGTATTTGGGGAGCTGTAACCTCATCAGTGGATCAATCATTTTGATGGATTATTAATTTGAATGAACTACTGAATGGGAATTGTCAGCAAGTGGGTGTAACTGGAGGGATAGGTCACTGGGGGCATTGGAGACTGTGTCTTATTCCTGGCTGTTGGCCTTCTCTCTCCCAGCTTCATGACTGCTGTGAGTTGAGCCATTTTCCTCCATCGCATGCTTCCACTATGACTTTTCTGCTCAGAGCCAGCTGACTGTAGACAGAATCTCTAAAACCATGAGCCAAAATAAATCTTTCCCCCTTTAAGTTGTTTTTGTCACATATTTTGGTCACAGTGATGAAAGGCTGACTAACGTAATCAATGAGTAACCCAGCTAAAAAATACAAGTTTATAGTCTACATTTTCCTATCATTTCTTGTCCCTACTGTGGAGTTAAGGTTCCCAAGAGAGTGGACCATGAAAAAGGTCGGTGTATGCAAGAGTAAACAGAGAGTACTTAAATGTAGGAATAAGAAAAAGTAGTATTAGGCCAAGGGGTGATTTGGAATGAGACACTACCTACCTCAGAAAGTCTCTCAACCAAATTGCAATAACCCTTGGGTTATTTTGCTCTTTTCCTCTTCTGTTTTTATTTTTATTCATCAAATAGTTATCACATCTTTTGTATTGATATACTAATTACATATATTCATTTAGCACATTTCTTTAAGAAATTTTCAATTTTGGAAGAATCATAATGGCACGTACTTCTCTGAATGTCAATGTACATGGGAAAAACGATGAGTTTTATTTGTGATTTCACTGTGATAGTAACATATGAGATGATCCTTAAAGATGAAAAAAAAGAAGATAATGCATGTGTGTGTGGCAGTTACAGTAGTATGGGATATGGATATGCCATCTGTGCCATCCATCTGTCCAAGCATGGGGTCTATCTATCTTTATAGCATGTTCACAGAACCAAGAATAATACAAGGAAGCTAGGGTATGAAGAATATGGTGGACTGACCCAGATGGGTTAGGTAATTTTTGAAAGACCTTTGCTTTAAAGCTTTAGAATTTGAATGTCATACATCAGTTTAAGAGAGTTGTTACAGCACTTTTTCTCTCTTTTCCCCCTTTAATAAGAGAATTATTACAATCTTCTGTAAATAAATTAGAAAGAGAGTCACTGTTAAGTAGATCTAATTAAGAAATAACAAAGATGTGAATACAAATTGACATAATTTGAATAACTATCTCAAAGTTATTTTACATTCTGACCGTTTTATTTTCGTTCCTTTGAAGTGTTTTTAAAGATTACCATTGTCATTTAAATAATACCTTTGTATTTTTTGAAGAAATATATTGGAAACACTGCTCTGGGCTATTCAGTGACACATTTTTTGAGGATGACCACAAAATGTATTCCTGATTTCAGGGCTATTGAGGTAGTTATTTATAGTTAAACAGGGAAAATGGAGATAAACAACTTTCCTCAGAAAATAAGATGCAAGCTGGAAGTGGTGGCACATGCCTGTAATCCCACGAGTTTGGGAGGCTGGGACAGAAGGATTGCAAGTTCAAAGCCAGCCTCAGCAAGTTAGTGAGGACATAAGCAACTCAGGAAGATCCTGTCTCTAAATAAAACATAGAAAAGGGCTGGGGATGTGGCTTGGTGGTTAAGCACCCCTGGGTTCAATCCCAGAACCAAAAGAGAAGTTAAACAAACAAACAAATAAAATGCAAAGAATGTATGAAAATAAGAAAATAGCATACATATAAAAATGTGTGGATTCATGACTACTAGGATTCTAGTGCCAAAGAATTTCCCTGTGAAATTTTATGAAATATTAAACCAAAATGTGTATGATAAAATACAATATAGTTTTCTCCTTCCTTGTTCCTTTATTCTTATGGTTTTCCATTTATGTTCTCTCCATTTCTGTTTTCTCTATCTTCCTAATTTTTCAAAATTATTATAGGTAATATAAGTAATCAATTTCAAGTTTCTGGTTTCACTTCACAGCCCTGATACTATAAAATCTTTCATTGGGAGATCAATTTATTTTTTAATTTTTTTATATCTTTGTTTTTTATTTATTTTTTACGTGGTGCTGAGGATCGAACCCAGCGCCTCACGCATGCAAGGCAAGCACTCTACCACTAAGCCACAATCCCAGCCCCGGGAGATCAATTTTGATGTCCTTTGGTTTCCTTAACTATGCTGTATTAGTTCATGTGTTAACTTGTGGAGAGTTGTCTCCACCATTTTTGAAGTGACAATAGATTATGCATAAATAATGACATGTATATGAATGACAATTTATACATAACATTTGTTACTTGAGATAATATAGATGTTAATAATTTAAATAAGAACACTAATAATATTCGCCCTTCAATTTTATGAGATAAATTCTGACAATATAGTACAAATGAATTTGAAGTGATGCTAGGGAAAATATAAAAGAATGATCAGTAGTTCTTATTTCTTTGGAATATATTGACATTTTTCTTATATAGCTATTCTTTAAATGTTATAACAAATTAAAGTTTTTCTTTTGTTATAGGAAAAAGGGTGCTAGAGTTTAAAATCTGTGTATCCAATTTATTTCCAGAAGATTAAGTTTTATTATTGTTCATGAAATTTCCAATTGAATTAAATATAAGAAATTTGTGAATTACAGAAAAATGAAGTATGTTAAGAGTAACTACACATAACATGTAATACTTCAATCTGTTTACATGACTGTGGAAATTCATATTTAGTGTTCTCACAGCGATTTCAGTTGATGTATGCATAATGAACAAATATTATTTAGTACTATTTTTGTGCTTGAATAAAAAATAAAGCTGGTATTTCATCTTTAAGTTGTTCCCACCTCATTTTGGTTTCATGGAGGTATTTAAGAGGATTAATCATTCTAGACTTTACAACAAGTGAATTGGCTCATATAGTATTTTCATGTACATGCTTACCCAAATGTTATGTAGATCCAAGATTTTAAAAACCCTGTAAAAATCCAGCAGTTGACTAGGAAGGCTAGGTGAATATCCCAGCCAGACTTCCAAGTATGGTGGTGAAATGCACTGTTTGCATTCTTCTTTGATATGTTATCTTTAATTCATAAATTTATACTTGTGCATTAACACTGCAATCAATAATCTTCTGGAATGACTGAAAGTCTGTAAACAAGGAAGTCAGGCTCATTGGTTCAGGTCTGTCTGTAATCCCATTGACTCAGGAGACTGAAGCAGGAGTCTAGCAAGTTTGAGGCCAGCTCCAGCAATTTTGAGAAACCCTGTCACAAAATAAAACAACAACAAAAAGGGATGGAGAAGTAGCTTAGTGGAAGTTAGTAGCTAACTTCCACTCAGGTATACACCTGCCAAAATAATCTGTAAAATCAGGAATGATTCAAGGTAAAATTGTCATTGTAAATACATCTATAAACAAAAACTTTAAGACTTACTTTTTAAGTAGCATTCTGGAGTTCTTTAAAATTCTTATAGATGGAATTAATTATAGGATTTCTAATAATATAGAGAGTCAAAGGGAGCAATAGGAGGAGGTTATGTATGTGGTAGTAAGCCAAGTATGGCAACATAACCTTTGAAGAGGGATGACTGTTTCCTGCTGATTTTCTATTATAGTATGGCAGATCACAAAAGTTACAAATGTAACTCCACGATATTCTCAGATTTTGAACATTTTGAAAAAATGCATCTGGAAAGGGGCAAAACTCTGACATAACTTGGAAACCAGCAAACCAGAGATGTGAAAGAATAAAGTTTCATGAGGTGTTTGATGTGGAAACAACTCAAAAATTTTATCCAGATTTGAGGTATCATTAAAAATAAATATTGCATATTGTAACTGCAGGTTGTATAATTTTAGATTATAAATAATAGAAGACACAAGATAATTTTGTTTGTTTTATTTCTATTTTAATTAACTCTACCCCTAAATAATGCAATTAAAATCTATTTATTATTTTAAATTTTTCAGATGTTAAAATACAAGCATAATAAAAAATATGCTTTTGCATTGATTGAACAGTATGGAAGAAGTGCAGTAAGAAGGAACTTTTTTGTTTATAACTGATAAAAAGTTAAGAATTAGAACTTCCCTAGCTTGAAGCTTCTTACAGAGGGAGGTTAAAAGAGTTTCACAAATCATTTTCTTAGTTTCTACCAAACCTTGAAGGCTTGAATTTAATTGAAAATGTTAAAGTTTCATTTCAGGCTTCAGAGATCAGATCTTCTGAGAAAAGAGGGCAATTTAAAGACAATTACATTCTTTACAATGTAATATGAAATCATCCTTATTCTCAAATTAAGGATTTCCATATTAAAATCATCTCTAGATTAGTGACTAGTAAACAGTATTTTAGTAACATGAATACCTATGAGTACCTTCAAAATAGATATAAGTTAATCAGTTCCCTACCACAAGCTGGCTTTCTAATGAAGAATGATATTTTGGCTAAATTTAAAGAGATTTTATGCTCTGACACTACAAATTGATTCTAACAATGGACACTTTTCTCTCTAAACACAGCTATGGTTATGTGGTTAAACTTTCAGACTTATGGTCAGAAGACCAACATTCAAGTCTTGTTCTGCTAATTTACTGGCTCTTTTATCTTTCACATTTGTTTTAATCATATGGATCTCATTATCCTAAAGTCTGATAAAGGTGACACTTGTACTACCTGTTCATTAATGGACTCTATAAATTTTCAGTTGTTTGTCCATTCAGGGCACGGTTTTGAGCATGAACTAGAAGTACTATGTATATCATGGAAATTGGTAAGTTCTACAGTCCTACACAAATATTTAAAAACTTGAATTGTTCTGGTGTTATACATATAATTGTAAAATCTAGAGACAATCAATGACTGTAGGCTAATATTGCTGTGGGATGGCTAATTTTATGTATCATCTCAGCAAAGCCATGTATGTTATCTAGATACGTGGTCCAATGTTATTCTGGGTTTTTCTGTGAGGACATTTTTTAATTAGATTGACATATATATCGGTGGATTTTGTTTGAGTAAACCAGATCACATTCTGTAATGTGGTTGAGCCTTGTCCGGTCAGTTGAAGATCAGAATACAACAAAAGTGGGAGGGGAGTTGCCATGAAACTAGGATGACAACTGGTGGAACAGAGGAAGGGGATTCCAGGGTGAGAGAGGAAGAATGAGAAGAGGGAGGAACAATGGAATGAAATTGACCAAATTATACTATATACATATAGTATGTAGTATACATATTGTATATAAATGAATGAATATACCATGATGAATATTACCTGTATGTACATGTATAAAGCACTAATATATTTATGGAAGAGCATTAATAGAGCATTAAGTATTTATGGAAGAGCATTAAGGCAAAAAAGGGGAGGGAAGAGAGGTGGGAAAGAGGAGGTACTAGGAACTGAAGTGGAGCAACTTACATTGCATACTTGTGATTATGTCACAATGAACCCCAATATTATGTATAACTATAATGCACTAATAATTTTATTAAAAAAAGAAACTGGAGGAAAGTAGTAAATATTTTGTAGTAGTCGCTATTCTTCTTCACTATTATTATGATATTACTTAAATTTCCTCTGTAGCATTTGAATGAAATGGGGGGAAAGGAATCATGGAAATGGAATAAATTGGTATTAAGTTGCCACACAAAACTTTATTCCTTTTTATTTCCTCTTCCTTTTTTCCTTCCATTTCCTCCTTTCTTTCTTTCTTCAAAGTATGTTACAATATAGGCAACAGACCATCACATACTGTTGTAGGTACTCTGAGAAGCAGGATGAAACTCCATGCAAACTCTAGCTCAACTGTCATGAAGACAGCAGACCCAGAGCATACAAAATAATATTTGGGGGGCAGGCACACTTCCCACTCTGGCTGAAAAGTGCCTAGGAAGAGTAAGGAAAAGAAGGTAGATGATGATGGTGACAATGATTATAAAGATATAGGGATACTGTGAGGGTCCCCATAGGTGTCATGGGCTTGCATGGTTTGGATTTCCTAACAGCACTCATTCTTCCAATTTTCTTAGAAGTGAGATGCGGGGAGAAAATGAGCCAGTGAAGCTCATGTTAGCAGTTAAATATCATGAACTGTCAGACATGCTATTGTAAATCCACAATATACCACATGCTATGTATTATAACCAGAGTCTATTGTCAGAACTAACAACAAAATGTCATTAACTCTTCAAATCATCTCATACTCTTTCTATACTCAAATCTTCCCACCTGTCTCATTTACTTTGCTTACATTTGCTAAAAATCAAGATTCATCAGGATTTACACATCACATTTTTATGCCCCTTCAACTTATTTTATTCTTGAATATTCTTTCATCTTTTATATCTATTTCATAGAATTATTGCTAATGTCAGATATTATAAAATGCCAAATTTTCTAAATTTCTCTGTTTCATTGTAGTGTCATTACATTTTATATTTTAGCTTCATTATTTCTGTAAACTGTAAATTACTTGTAGAGGCTTAAATAATTTAAATTTGGGTTCATCCTCATACCTAGATTATTACTTAACACTTTATATGTGACACTGTATATATCACAATCCATCAAATCATGAGTAATATACTATGTGCTTGCTCCATTTTAAGAGATTTGATGTTTCAAGTGGAGACAGTCTAATCTCTCCACTGCAATTTGAACTCCTTGTTCTGTAATTCCATGTTATCAGTGGGGTGCAACTTTACATAATGTGACCAGTCAGTTTCCACACAACTCCAGCAAGTGGGTTCTTGATAAGGTTCCCAGTCACCTTGCTGTTACTAAAACAATGATTAAGTCTTACCTATTATTTAAACAAACTGTGCTGTTTTATACAGTTTATTTCTCCTTTCTTCATGGGAAAAATTCTTCCTTTGGCTTTCAGAGCACTCTTTTGCCAGTTTTGCTTTTCTTGTTCTAGCTTCTCTGCAGATACATTTTTGGTTTCTCCAGTTTTCACCAAGTTTTAAACATTAGAAATCCTAAAAGTTGGTTCTGGAACTTTTCTTCTACCTATTGCAGTGATTTTCAATTGGAGAGGGTTCTGTGACGATGGGACATTTGTCAAGGTCACTTGACATTTTGGAGTACTACAATCAAGAGTGGTGGATCTATGTCAGACATGCTTCTAAACATCCCAAAATGTGCCAGAAAGCCTTCCAAAACAAAGAAAACTCCAGCCTGTCATCTCAGCATTGCTAACATTGAGAAATCCTGATCTAGAATCTAGATTTTGGTGATGTCATTCAATCTTGTGGTGTTAAGTATTATTTAAAGACTGATGATTCCCAAATTTAAATCTCCCTCAGTTCTGACTCATAAATCTACTGCCTACTCTCTGCCTCAATTTAGATGACTAATTATTCCATGCTTGATATGTACAAAATGAATTTCACGGTTCTCTCCAAACACATCTATCCTAAAGCATTTCAGTAAAAGGCAATATATTTTTAAATAAGAGAGAAAGATATCCTTGACTCACTCAAATCCATAAGTGTCCCATTAGCATTTCTCATCAGTTCAATTCTCAGAATATATTCAGAATCAAACCTGTTATATCACCTCCATTGGTTCATATTATCATCATTTCTTGCTTATATTTTGACAATTGCCACCATCTGGGCTTCAGGCTTTTGACCACAAATATTTGAATTAAGTTTCTCTTCCTAGGTAATATTTTCTACTTCACTGGTATATTTCTAAATGTTCCAGTTTTCCAAAACATCTTGTCATGCTTTCTTTTTTTCATCTCATTTATACTGTAACATAGATACAGACATATCTTTTATACTCATTTCTTGAAGTATTTGCATGAGTTGATTTAAATAATCTACACATAACTGTCTAGTATATAGTAAATTATTAACAAGCCATTGTTTTCTTAATACTGAATATGAGATAAGCTATACATTTATAATAAAATAATTCACAACAAAATTAAAGTTTAGTATGAAATATGACACTTCTATTTTAAAAAGTGATGCATCAAAAATTAAAATATTTTTTTCACTATATGAGATTAGCACAAGTTGAATATCTATATATGTATTTATAAAATACTAGTATAGGCCATCTCATATATTAAATTCATTTATTTTAATAACTTCTTATCAGCAGCAAGATATTCAAGAGACTTTGGATATTTGTAGATGCACTAAATAGCATGAAAGTTATAAAGGTTTATTTGTGCTTACCAGTTAAAACTGATCATGTATAACTTTAATTAAATGTGGGAAAATGTGTTTTCTTAATGCTGCAGGGTAATTGGAAAAGATAAAAAGAATGTTTGATAATGAAATGGTTCCTTTTTTCTTACTCAGAGACAAATGCAAAATATTATGAATCATATTTTAATTTTTCATTCACTTTAATAGAAAATATGGCCTCAGTGCTTCTTTAGCTACCAAAATATTAATGAGACCTTACTTCCTATTGAATATATTGCATTTTGATATCAGTAATTATTCCTATTACTTGTATAATAGCTATTCTTATTAAGAATGTTTATTGCCAAACTCAATTTATACTTTCAAATATCACTGCTAAAATTTCTCATGATCATTCATCTAAAAAGTATGTTATTTCTGGCATCTTTGCCTTTAGCACAGATCCTTTACTTGTGTGAATATATTTAGATTTTTATGAATCTAACAAAATAATCTTTAAAAAATTATAAGTAAAGAGCAAAATAGGTAAAAATAATATTTAAAGGCATCATGGTGAATTATTTTTATTCAAAGTAAACTGTCTTTCCATAAATATGCAATAAATTGACATGAGTATTTACAATTTACATTTTGTAGAATATAAAATGTGTGACCTTAATTTTTGTTTTTGATACATTTTAATAATTCTAAGGCAGATGACTTACCAAGTACAAGTTTATCATGAATTACTATTTTTTTAACCTAAGGAAACATTAGATGATACATTTATTGATCAGGGGCTCAATTTACACTGCATTTTATTGTGCAATTTATTAGTTTCTTAATGCTGCACTAACAAAATGCTATGAACTGAGTGACTCAAATAACAGCAAATGTCTTTCCTGGTTGAGAAGCCAAAAGTACAGGGTCAAGGTGTCAACAGTGATGGTCACTTTTGGTGGCTTTCAGGGAGAATCTATCCTCTGCCTGTCTTTTAGCTCCTAGTGTTTACCAACAAACTTTAAGATTCCTTGGCTTGCAGATCATTCCAGTCTCTATCTCTGTCTTCATATGGCCTTTCTTTCCTGTGGATCTTTGTTTCTAAATAAGGTTACCAGTTCATTGGATTAAGGGCACCCACACTAATCTAGATGACCTTATCTTATTTATCTTAACTATTTTAATTAATCATATCTACAAAGATCTTTTTTCCAAATAATGTCATATCCTGAATTTCTGAGTGGACATGAATTTTAGAAGTCCATATTAAATTTAGGGAACACTATTTAACCCAGAGCAATCTGCCATTTGCCCCTTTCAAAATATGTTTTATACACAAAATATATTCATCGCTCCTAACAACCCCTCAAATCTTAATATATTTAATATACATTTTTACAGCCAATTTTCTGCCTAAAGAACCCCAGAACTCTGACACCTTCCTTCATTTCACCCAATTGTTGCCTCTTTAGCACAAACTAGTAGCATTTTAGTTAGTTTAACCTTCTCAAAACCATCATAGATCATCTGTATGGGTCAAATATATCCATGTTATTAGATGCCAGGGTTCTTTAGAGATAGCTCCTGAATGACCTCACCTCTACTTCTGGATTCTGCACAGATGATGGATTAGATTCATGAGTTATATACTAGTTTTTCCAGCAGAAAACTTTCTGTCACCCCTACTCATTCCCTCAACAGTAAGCTATAGTATCATTTGCAATACAGGCTGAGAATTTTGCCTGTAAAATTCTGGTTCTATTTTATTTATATATTTTCTCTTGCATTTTACTATAGGAAGCAAAGTCACACAACTTATATTTTGCTTGGAAATTTACTCAGCCAAACATCCCAGTTCATAGCTTAAAGATTCTATTTCCTACCTAGTACTAGAACACATTTTGTTATTCACAAACAAGAAACATTTTCCTCTAATATCAATTAACATTATCATCATACCTAAGTAAGATCTCACCAGAAACACATTTACATTTAGCATTTGTATTTCTACCTACATTCTGTTCATGATCATATATATGTTCCTTGTGGTAGAACCTTTCTCTACAACTGCATTTTTCTTAGTTCTTACCAGGAACACCTTTAATATCCTTACTTTTAACAGCAACATTCCCTTTAAGGCAATGTGGAATGTTTTGCTTTTGCTTTTGTTTTTTGTTTGTCTAAGTGCACATATTGCAACTCTCCCAACTTTTACTTATTACTTAATTCCAAAATTATCTGCACATTTTAGATATTTGTTAGAGCAGCACCTCACTTGCTAGTATCAGAATCTATATTAGTCAAAGTGCTCCAGAGAAACAGAAGCAATAAGAAATAGATATAAGTTCATAGATTTAGAATTAGATTGTACATAGATATAGATAGATACACAGCAATTTATTTTAAGGAATTGACTCACACAATTATAGGAGCTGGCAAGTTTGAGATCTGTAAAGCAGGCCAGCAGCCTGGCAACTCAGATCTCAGCTGATGTCAGTCTAGACTAAGAATGTTTTCTACTTAGGGAAACCTCAATTTTCGCTTTGAAGGCTCCCAATTGATTGGATGGAACTTACCTACATTTTCAAGGTTAGTTTTTTTTTTTTTTTAATGTTGTAAACAGATTGGAGGTGATAGCCACAACTATAACATATCTTCTTGGGACACCTAGATTAAAGTCTGAGTAAATAGTGAGCTATTATGGTTTAACAACATTAGTACGTAAAACTAAACAACATAAAATATTTAATGTATATATTAAAATTTTAATGTAAAAACAAGCTATGTTTTATGAAATTGTTGAGAAGAGCACATTTTTTACATGTTATCCATGTTAGGACAAATTTTTAAATTGTTGTAAAATTAAAGCTAACTTACATGTGATATACTCATTATGGTCTCTAAAATTAAAGTTGTTTAAACATCATATTCTTTTGCCAACCAAGCTAAAACTTTGCATATACATTGTTGGGTTACTTGATTTGAAAATTTAAACTAGATTCAACCTAAGAATTTCGATACTCTTTTCTTAACTTTTTAATGTTCTTAGTGGCCTAAAAAATGTGCAGTAGCAGTCTTTCTTTTGTTTTTGCATTCAAGTTACCTCTAATTTATTTTAGTCATTCTAGTTACAATGTAAATGCACAAGAGGCTTAAGTTTAATGAAAAACACTGAAAGAGGAGGATTTTTTTATAATTACTTGCTCTTTATAGATATTCTAACTAGTCTCAACATATATTCTGTGAGGTAGAATAGTATTTTATGAACACATCTGAAATTATGGATGTTTTAGTTTAAACTTGAGCTAGTCAACTAGGAAAACATTTGGTAATAGTTATTCTCCAACTATAGACTCTCATTTTATAGATTTAAGGATGCTCATTATTTTATTTAATACATGCTTGTTTGCAGATACTACAAAAATAAATGGGTGTACTTGGGATTATGTATAGGTTGCAAATTTTATATATTGTTTGAGCATTTTGCAAAGTGAAAATAAGCAAATAATGAATGGATCTTCTTTTGACCTTGTTACTTTTATAATTACTGTACCTGAATTGGTCATCTAGGGAGTAAATGCTAATCATTTTGTAGGCTGGATGCCTCCATGCATTACATAAACTGCTTATTCCTTGGCAAGTAAAACAAATAGGATATGCAGAAAAGTTTCTAAAAGCATGACTGGACAGAGCCATTATAGCAACACTATTGTTGCATTTTAAATCATATAATGGTAAAATAAACATAAACATAATAAATAAACATAAGGAATCACTAGGCCTCTGGATAAACACCAAAGAGTCTCATAATTATGTTTGTTCCTTGTGAATAGCTCTGATGATATTATAATGCTTACATCAATATTTTGCTGTTAATAACTTCCATGTATTTATGTGGGCTTCTCATCAGAAGAACATTTATAAGCAACAATCATTTATTAAATCCCCTCTAATGTCCTTAAGATGGCATTAACTTTTATTGTAGTATAGAAAAAAGCTTTTATAATAAGTGGGGAGGCAATGCATCCTAGTGGTTGTCTGGGATGTCGCTAAGGAAAAAAGAACATAAAATACCTGAGTCTACTGATACGTCCAGGGCACTCACCAACTGTTGCTTTAGCCATGTTTACTTATTCTTCTACCTCAGTATCTACACTGTCAAACAGGAAGAATAAAAAATAATACCTATTCTTATGTCATGATGATGATATAATTCAGATAATATATATGAAACACTCCTAGCCTGTAGTATACAAAATACCCCAAATTCAACTTCGCATTGCTTTCTTCCTTGCCAATATTATCTGCCATGCTTGCTAAATTCCAGTTTGTGCTATAAGGCAACACGTCCAACACTCACAACTATTTCAGAGAATCACAAATTAAAGCCTTAAATGAAATCTACTTATTTTCTATACTATTAGTATTCTACTGTTAGTATTCTAGACCCCATCTCATTCTATAGGTGCCCATTAAACTACTCTTCTGTACTAAGGAGAAGGAAGCAGTGGCTGAACTCAGATATTTTCTCCACTATCCTGGCTGGACCTTATTGTTTTGCCATCTTATTAAAATCATCTTACATGTAATTCATGGTGTCAGGCTATACTATCTCCAATCATGTGCCCTTTTGGTGACCTCAGGTGAGTCTTTCTGTTTTTTTTCACACCAGTGATTGTCCTTAGTCACATTAATATTTACCTAGCCCATTCACCTGGTGATATATACGACAATGATACATACTATAGAAAAATAATAAAGTAGGGAAAGGAGCATATTATCTAGGAAGTAAATTAGAAAGAAAAATACAATTAGAGAAAAAAAGAGAATTTAATATAGAGAATTGGTAACAAATGGTGAAAGAAATGAGAACCTAGAGGAGGTACAGCATCCCAGTGTTTTATATAAGGCTATAGCAACAAAGAAGGAAGCAGCATTGTCATGTCCAAGGACTTTGTTTTCTCAGTCTCTTAGTATCTTATTGTGGCTGTAACAGATATCAAGAACTTAATGGGTTAAAACAACATTTATTCTTTTACAGTTCTGTAAGAGTCTGAAATCAGTTTCATTAGCCCTAAATCAAGGTAATGGCACTGCCACACTCCCTCCAGAGGCTCTGAGAGAAAATTACTTCCCTGCTTATTTTACTTTTCCTATTTTCTAGAGCTGCACTATTTGGCTAGCAATCCCTTCTTCCACCTTCTAAGCCTCACCTGGCATCTTGCTTCAGTTATCATATTGCCACCTTCTGTGGGAAAAATGTTTCTCAAGGACGGTTTTTTAATTACAATTAGAACCCAACCATACAACCCAGAATAGTCTCTCCTACCAGGATTATTAGCAATTTAACAGGCTAAGTCACACTATAGGGTCGATTTTTCACAAGTTTGAAGGATTAAGGCTGAACATTTTCAGTGGTTATTTTTCATCCACTGCATTCTGAACTGTAGCACCCGAAGATTCACATCTATCCCACTTGTGAAAATATCTCATTCCTCAAATCTTAACCTGTTCTAGCATCACTTGACCAAAAAAAATTATATGTAAATACTATCAGTTAAAATGTCCTACATCACATTATCTAGTTCATTTAAATCAAGTATGAGAGAGATTCTGAGTATTATTCATCCTAAAGTAAAATTCTCCTCCATCTGTGGACCTGTGTAACTAGGAAATGAGTTACCTGCTCCCAAATTACAATAGCAGAGCTGACACAGGATAATAATTATAGACCGTCTCCATTATCAAAGAGAGAAAATTAAAGGAAGAGAAGAGTCATTGGCCCTTACCAATTTTAAACCCCTAGTTGACTGTGTTAGGTTTTGAAACCTGAGAGTAATTCTTTGCATCTTGTCTACAACCTCTAGGTCATGCAGTTCTAATCTCTGGATCCAAACTTCACCCTTTGGTCCTGAACCTCTGTCCTTGAATCATCTCTCCATTGACTTAAAAGTATTATTCAATAGTTTTATCAATCTCTTTCCTGCCTGTAAAATTTGGGGGATTTGATAGCCTTCCTTTATTTTTTTTTCTTTCTCTCTTCCTTTCAGTACAAACTGATAGTTTTTGCTGATAACATTCTCAAAGAATATCTTTCTGATAATTCTCAAAGAATGTGTAGGTCTTCCAATGAAGGCATGAGGATTCATTAATTAGACAGAAGTGTCCACAGTCAATATTTCCTGAATAGTCTCACTTCTATTTCTGCTTTCTTCAAGATGATTGAGAGACTCCATGGATCACATATGCAATCATTTGGAAAAAGATCATGGATGAAGGGATACTATGATCTTTTAATACCATGAAGGCTATCCAAAAGTTTTTTGGATATCTTTCAATTTCTCCTTAATGCATAAATTTTTGATAGTGAATCTCCTAATTTTATCATCTTTAGAAATTTGGGAAGGATTTAAATTTCTCTATCATGTTCTGGTTTGTTTTTGCTTGATTTCTTCCTTAAATTTATCTCTTTCCTTTTATAATTTACAATAATTATCAAAAAGTACCCAAGATACACTTTTAAGACATTTTTTTGAAAACTTATCAACTAAATATAATTCATTGCTTACTAATTGTTCTTTCCAAGTAACTTTCCAAAAATGTCACCTAAACATTCTGTCACTCAAGAACTTAACTCAATTATACTTTCAGAGTCTCTTTTGACATATAAGGTAAAATTAATAAATTCTGGGTTATTTTGAGGAGTCACTGAGACTTCATACCCAATGAGACCTGAATCTATGCTTGGCTTTGGCTAAAAGTTATGTAGGAGAGGCAATGTCAGCAAGACAGAATCAGTATAATGAGGAAGGATAAAAACAAAATAGCCTGCCTTCTCTTTTCCTTTAAGTTTCTAAAATATCATTGTTTCCTCTCATGGCACAAATGAAACTGATTACAGCTGGATGGAGAATCTGCAAAAGAGAACCTTTAGGAGTCAGCTCTCCAAATATAAAACACAAAACAATGCAAGATCTAGAATCTGATGTGAGGGTAAACAGCTTCAGGACTAGTTCAGCGGGTAGAGTGAAACAGGTGATATTTTCATTTTATTTATAGTGGTCAGAAAATGCTTCTGTGATACGTGGCAGTTGAGAAAACGTATAAAAGAAAGGGTAAGTAAGTTGTATTGGGAAAGAATATTCCTAGCAGATGGAACAAAAATGAAACACCAGAGGAAGAAGTTCAGATGATTTTGAGGAAAATCAAGGGGACTTTGGAAGAAAACTGGAAGAGGACATGAAAGGATAGAAGATTGACTTGAATAGTTATGAAAATATGGCTGCTGGTTTTCCTCATATTGTGCAATAAAAAATTTATCCTATATGTGGCAGCCTTAAGGTAGAGCAAACGTGTATGCGTGTATGTGTAATGTGTGTATTTGTGTAAGTTATATAAAACCTAGTATGTTCTTATGAAGAATTCATATTTCCCTTTGAATGATTGGTAAGATCTTTGTTAGGCATTCATCAGAGAAGTGACATAATATGATATTTATTTTAAAGGAATTACTCTGATACATAATTTGTGAATAGACTGTAATGTAGTAACATAAAAAAATTAAACCTAGCTATTAATGCAATTGTATAAATGTTATATATATATATGTATTTATATTTATATATTTTATAAAAAGAAAAAAGTGCATATATTCATATATATACATGTACATAGATGTATATATATATACACACACACACACACATGTTTGAGGCACAGCCAGCAGCATATGTAGATTGAAACTAACAGTAGAGTCTTACATAACTTCAAAATTTTCAGTTTGGGAAAAAAACATTTTTATTGAGAAGAAGAAACTATGAAAATGAAGTAGGCTTTGGAAGAAATGAGTTAAAACAATAGACTTCTGAATTATAAGAGATCAGCTAGTGATATTCCGGGCATTGAGAGAGTGATGGTGTTAGATGATAAATGTACTTAGAATGATGGCATGAGAACAATCAGAGACCGTAAGTTAAGAGACAAAATAAGAGACACCTAAGAGACTTTGGTGTACAGATAGTTAGAAGTATAAGAAGAGGGAAGGGGAAATTGAGATAGAGCTTGTTTTGGTTTAGATATGAGGTGTCCCCTGAATGCTCATGTGTGAGACAATGCAAGAAAGTTTAGAGGTGAAATGATTGGGTTATGAGAGGTTTAATTAAATACATGCTAATCCCCTGAGAGGGATTAATTGGGTGGTAACTATAGGCAAGTAAGGTGTGGCTGGAGGAAGTGGGTCATTTTGGGTATGTCTTTGGGGTTTATATATTGTCCATGGTGAAGAGAATCAATCTCTCCCCGCCGTCTCTGCCTTTCTTTCTGCTTCCTGGTGCCACGTGTTCTGAGCTGCTTCCCTCCACCACACTCTTCTGCCATGACACATGATATTCTGCCTCACTTAGGGCCCAAAGCAATGGAGCTAGCTGTGTATGGACTGAGACCTCTGGAACCATGAGCACCAAATAAACTTTTCCTTTTCTAAAATTGTTCTTGTCAGGTCTTTAGGTCACAACAGCTGGAGGGAGTTCTGACTAAAACAGGACTGGATGCATGGATCTTGAATTTTTTTTTTTCTTTTCCTTGAAGTAATGAGCAATGCAGATATTTCTTCCTAAAGGAATATGAATGGCTCCTAACTTGGATCTATTTTGGATATAAAATGAAATTCAGTCTTGAGCAAATGCATAACATAGAAACACATTATAGATTATTATCAGATCTCAATTAACACAGGAGAAAATATTTTGTGAAATGAGTCTGAACACATTGAGGAGTTTTCTGGTTTAGGAAACAATGAAGCATTAAGAAGGTATATTCAGGAGTGAAAGCTTATTATTCAGCAAAAGAGTCATAGTACAGGAAAGACTACATAATGGGAGAAAATTGTTTTGTGTTGAGGCAGAATACAACTGGGATAAAATCCGAGTTCAATTTAATTACACAACAGCCTTTAATAGGGAAGTTATCCAGAAATGAAAGGATATACTGGAATTTTTTGTAAGAATACACTGACTGATAGATTAGTATGGGTACTTCATTTTGCAATTATCATAACCTGAAATTCTCTAAAGTTACTTTTGCAACAGTGAATAATTACCATGAGAACAAAAGGGTAAGCCACTTAGTTGTTCATATCTATATCTTTACTTTATCCATTCTTATCAATGACAGAGGAGTCTAATTTTGAATAAATAAACTCAATATTTTTTCTGTATCTTTGTTTCTAAAATAAAATTCTCTACATTCCTGTGCTTTATTTAGGGTGGGGTTGTTAAGTAACCTTTCCTTAGAAAGATCATATCTTCAATTGAAGCTGATCAATATCTCTGGTTTAAGCTGATCAATATCTCTATTTTACTATTTTCTCTGGTACAGACACTTCAATACATATTTGTTAATTGCTTTTTTTCTAATATCATGTAAGATATCCATCAGCTGATTTCATAAAAATGATCACTGATTATGTCAATAACAAATGTTTGTAAAAACCACAACAGAAGTAGCTGTAGCTTTCCTTAGATTATTATTATTATTATTATTGATGGCTCCTACAACAAAAAAGGAATCCAGAAAATAACTATAATACCAGGTGTGGCTTTTTCCAACCTATCTAACTCACAGTATCATCTCTGATCTTAACCTAACGATGTTGATAAGGCTCAGGCAGATACATATTTATATTATCTATTTTACTAGGTAGTAAATTTTGTAGTGTCAATAACCATGGAGGATATTGTTTAAAAATTCAATGCACTCTCTCCTTGTATCTATACTAATGAATTTTTCTCCATCCCCACAGTGCTTTAGTACATGGCCACATGACTTGCTTTGGCCAATGGGAAAATAATCCATGCCATCCAGAGACTTGAACTTGAACACTGGCCTATTCTCCTTTCTGCTCTTTGGAATCCTTAGTATAAACTGCAAAAAAAAAACAAGCCTTAGTTATACTTTGTGGTAAGGGACCACATAGTGACAAAATAAGCCATCCTTATAGAAGTCCTTAGACCAATCAACTTACCAATACCAGATACCTGAGGGCAGTTATTCAGATTGTACAGGCAGCAGCTGATCTGCTTTGACCATCAACATGTGTGAGAACCCAGTAGACACGTGGCCTTCACCTTTGCCCAGGGTCTAAACAATCAGTAGCTAAATAAAATGATTTGTCTTTTGGCCAAAAAAGTGTGGATAGTAGATTATGCAGAAAAAAGCCTGCTGATGAAATAGATAGTATATTAAAAGTATTATAAAATATTTTTATTGTTAGCTATATAATTGCTATTTGTTTTTCCACATGTTATCTTATAGGTAACATTTATGAAAAGCATGATTTAATTTACAATAAGAACTTTTTAATAGTTATTTTAGCATAGAGATTTAATTTTCCTTCTAAGAGATGGAATTGAGACCTTTTGATACTATTTTTAATTCAATGAATAACAACATATGCCTTTTTGTGGTAGCAAGAGAGTCATTACAAGGCCTTATGCTATTTTTTTATTGCATTTGTATACCATTCATCTTTTTAAAAATTAATCATGTTTAAAAATATTACTATGCATCATGGCATGAGTTTGTCCTGTAGTTCCAGCTCCTCAGGACCCCAAGGCAGGGGATTTGCAAGTTTGAGCTCAGTTTGAGAAAGTTAGCAAGACTTTATCTAAAAATACAATGTAAAAAGACTAGGGATGCTTTTAGTGTAGAGGACTTTCCTGGCATGCATGAAGCTCTGGGTTTAATGCTTAGTACTGAGAAAAATGAAAATAATATTTGATAAGTTGCAGTCATATTTGAAAGTGATAAATAATGTAATTTGTTGAAAATTTTACATTGTTTTCAATTATTCCCCCAGAAGGAACCACAGTAAAAATATCCAGATACAACCTGCACTCAAATAGATGAAGAGAGTAAAATATATGTTTCATTCCTATTTATTCTTATGTTTTTCCATTATGTTTATCATCTCACAGAGTCCTTATTGTTAATATATGTAATTCATAACCTTATGGTTTTATGATACTTTTATTTGAGGAATATTTTAGGGCTATCTCAAAGCAAACTGGACATATTCCCATTTTATAGACACTTTTTTCTCAGAGTAATTATAAATATCTATATAAGACTGTCAGTGGATCCAAAGAACACCTAGGCCTATTTATAATGCATTCTGAGTTTTTATCTTATTTAATTTTTGGAGGGGAATAGCAGGGATTGAACTCAGGGACACTTGACCACTGAGCAACATCCCCAGCCCTATTTTATATTTTATTTAGAGAGAGAGTTTCATTGAGTTGTTTAGTGCCTCGCTTTTTCTGAGGCTATCTTTGACCTCGTGATCCTGCTTTCTCAGCTTCCCAAGCTGCTGGAATTACAGGTGTGCACTACCATGCCTGGCTGAGATTTTATATTTTGAAGATGGAGTTCATAAATGATTCATCACTTTCTGGGAAAATATTGTCATTTGTATTCTCTTAATTCTAGAAATTTACCCAGAGAACTTTCATGGAGTTAATCTACCATTGGCCCCAAGTCTGTCTTCTTTCTACTTTTGTGGATCAGAGAATAATACCCCAAAATATGACCTTTATTTGGCAAACTGATAAATTTTATAAAAAGCAAAATAAAATGCCTGACCAATGGACTCTAAATCATGTTTTGTTTGGCTTTGTCTTGTTTCCCTCCTCCATTTAAGCACCAGGGAGAGAGTCTTTGTGCAAAATTTCTTTTCTCTCTCAAATCCTGACCCACCAAAGAAGAAACAGTTATTTCATGTTTCTTCCCTGAATTGTCATTAGGTAAATTCATATCACAAAAATAAAGAATGAATTCTGTAGACACACCTGGACAGATTTCATTTTCCTCCACTTTAGGCCTCTTGTGTTCACAATTAGTTAACAATCTATTGATCGTTCTCTTGGCCCAGTGGTTTTACCAAGGCCACCGCCGTTCTCCAAACCCAAAACCTTCTCCTAAACAGCATTTACCATTTCCCTGACATTACCCATTTTCCTCCCTCCACTATAAGAAAGACATATATAAATTTCTGAATCATCTTGGCCTAATGGATAATCCCACTCCTGTGATTTCCCACATTCTGTGATTTCTTTCCTATTTAAATTTGTATACCATCTCCTATTTAATCTATTATCAGTTCATTTCAGCAAACCTGAAGGAGATAAAGAGAGGATTTCTCTTTTCCTCTGCATTGTTGTTTATTTAATCAATAATTAGAACTGATCTAAAAATCATACAGCAGAAAAAATTTCTTTAAAATTAAATCTGATTGTGCCTATGTCTGGAGTTTCCCTTCTATCTGAGGCATTCAAATTTTAAGGCCCTCCAAATGGACATCTGAAATTGCATATGATACCAGACCACAGAAATATCACACACACACACACACACACACACACACACACACACACCATCATGCTTTTTTCTATATGTGCATACTTATAATAAAATTTAATTTGTAAAATAGGCATTTATAAATTATGCATACTTATGATAAAGTTTAATTTATATACTAGACAAAATAAAAGATTAGCCAGGCCCAGTGGTGCAAGCCTGTAATCCCAGCAGCTCTAGAGGCTGAGGCAGGAAGATCCCAAGTTGAAAGCCAGTCTCAGCAATAGTGAGGCACTAAGCAACTCTGTGAGATCCTGTCTCTAAATAAAATACAAAACAGGGCTGGGGATGTGGCTCAGTGGTCAAGTACACCAGAATTCAATCCCTGGTCCCCCCAAAATACAATAAATAAATAAATAAATAAATAGCAACATTAATAATGAGGTAGAATAATTTAAAAATAGAAGCTATGCAAGTATAGTCACTCTCAAATCTTGTAATGCTGTACTTACCCTTTTTCTTCTTATTATGACATGAAATATTACAATGCCTATGTGATGAGATTAAGTGAGGTTAACAATGTATGCATGATAGTACTATGTACCATGAGAGTACTAAGTGTTACTTAAACCCAAGCAGTGGGAGAATATGCTACTCAATCTGAAACTAAGATAGTAGATGACTGTTTTAGTCTGCTTTTCTTTGCTGTGACCAAAATTCCTGAACAACTTAGAGGAGGGAAAGTTTATTTGGGGCTAACGATTTCAGAGATATCACTCCATAAATGATCAGCTCCATGGACAACAGGCCCAATGGAGAAAAGCTGCTCAGCTCATGGTGATTCAGGAAGCAAGGTGGGGGGAAGAGGCCACAGGGAAGATGCACCCTTCCAGGACAGGCTCCAAAGTGACCCATACTTGTCCATTCAAATTAGTATGGACTGATTAGGTTACAGCTTTCATAATCAAATTATTTCATCTCTGAACATTCTAGCATTAACCCTGGAGTTCTGTGGGTACATCTCATAACCAAACCATAATATTCCATTCCTGGCCCCCAAAAGCTAATGTCCACCTCCAGTGCAAAATACATTTAGCTCATCTCTGAGAACCCCCAGTTTCAGTATTGCCCAAAAGTCCAAGTCCAAAGTGTCCTTTGAAACTCAAGGCAAATTGTTGTCTCTGAGACACTGTAAAAATCAAAAGCAAGTTATATATACCCAATATGTATTGGCACAGAATAAAGATTCCCATTTCGAAAGGGAGGAATAAGGGCATAGAAAGAAGAAATGGGGCCAAAACAAGACTGAAACCAACTGGCAAACAGGTCCTATACATTCACATATAGCATCTATGACATGTGGCTGTGAGCTATTATTTTCAAAGGACTTGGGCAGCCCTTTTCCTTTGGCCTTACCACTAGCCCAGCTAATGAATGGACCCTCTTTCTTGGCTCTCATCACAACTTTTCTTGGTTCACGCTTCTAATGTTTCTTAATGCCTGGGGTCTCCATTCCAGCTTTGGCTTCACCTTCACATTTTTATGTATTGTCCCTCAGGGCCTTCTTGTGAGGACTCTGACTCTGTTATACTTTGCCTGTAATCTCATGCCTTTCTCTGAAACCTTAGTGGAATATTTCATGACTCATTAACTCCAGCATGCCACATTCCTGCAGAACAATACCATGTAGATTATGCCAAGTCTGCTACCAGCTTGAGCAATACCTGGTCCTCCTGGAGTCATGACTATAGTGTCTTCTGAATGTCTGTATAGCTCAGCATGGTGAAACAAATTTTTAGGTCCCCCATGCAAGCTGGGCACCCCCATCACTCCTTTTGAAAGGAATTTTCTCTTCCATACCCTGGAGTCTATACTGGATGTAGTCTTGCAAATTCCTGAGATGTCCTCAAGGCATCTTTTCTGTTATCTGTGTGCAAAATATTTAACATGTCTTTTGGGGCTGCAATATCTTTAAGAAACACAATTTCCTTATTCCCAGTTTTACAATACCTTTCTGGCCAAAATGAACAATGTTAATATCCTTTAGCTGTTTTCTGCTACTGATTCATATAGTAAATCTAGCTAAAATCTACCAGCAAGATCAATGCCACCAGATAAATGCTGTGCTTCCTTAAAATTTTCTCTGTCATATTTATTAGTTCATCACTTTTACATTCAACTTCACAAATAATCTCTGAACATGGGAAAAATGTAGCCAAGCTCTTTGCCAAAATATAGCACAAGTGGCCTCTAGTTCAATTTGCAATAGAATGTTCATTTCCCTCTGAAATCTCATGAGCATGGTGCATATTCCTTTTGGCATTCTAGTCTCCTGAACTCCACTGGAATTATGAATTAAGCTTTGCCCACACCATTCAAAAGTTTTTCAACTTGCCTTTCTACATTCTTCACAATTTCTCCCAACAACCAGCACCAGTCTTCTGAGCCATATGATTAGGTTAGTCAAAGCCATAGCTTCACCCCAAGTTCAGTTTTTATTTTTGTCAGTGTTTCATCACTCTGAGCGAAACTTCTGACAATAATTAGTTAAAAGAGAGAAAGTTATTTGGGGTCCATGGTTTTAGAGATCTCAATCCACAGATGGCTGACTCCATTGCTCTAGACCCAAGGTGAAGGAGCACATGAGGCGGGAAGGGTCTAGGAGAAAAAAAAAAAACCAAAACTTCTTAGCTTATGGAAGAGTTAGAAAGCATAGTGGAGAGAAGATATCATAGGGAAGATGTGCCCTTCTAGGACATGCCCCCAGGAACAGACCTCCTCCAGCCACATCCCACCTGCCTAGAGTTTCCATCTAGACAATTCATTCAAAATAGGATGGACTGATAAGTTTTCAGTTCTCGTGATATAATTATTTTACCTCTGGATATTTCTCCATTAATAGGAGCTTTTGGGGAATACCTTATATCCAAACCATAACAGTGACTCACAGGCATAGACAATGCAGATCCACTGGACAAAGGGATGATTTATATCAGGACGGGATGGAACAAAGTAACCTGAGATTTCATCTCACTATTCTGAATTGCATGTCACTTAAACTTAGAAAAGTTTTATTTCTGGAATTTGCTAATTAATGTTTTCAGGCTTTGATGAAGAATAAAAACCATGGAAAGTGAAGCCATGAATAAAGAAAAAATACTGTAAAGCTGAAATGGTTTTCTCTTTCTCTCATGATAGGATAATAACTATGACTTGGCCACTCATGGTTCTCGTCCTTGACTATTTTTTATGGTTATCAGAGACCCATTCACCCTAATTATGAAGAAAAGTTGTAAGAGTTTATTTTTGTTTCCATTGTTGCTCTCATCCTTGTCCTGTGAACTGCAGTGTCAAAGGAGATATTTTATTTCCTAAATCACTGTGTTCTTTCTTGGCTCATTCTGGGGCCCAGAATGCTCTTTACTCTTTTCCTCAGTAATTACATTTCTTTACAAAAATTTCATCTTAAGCATCACCTTTACTTTTTTTTATGGTGCTAAGGATTGAACCCAGGGCCTTGTGCATGAGAGACAAACAGTCCACCAACTGAGGTATATCCTTAGCCCATCACATTTACTTTTTAATAAAAAAATTATAAAACATTTTTATACTCCAGGTACCATACTAAATTCTTTACAAATACTTCACCATTTAATCCTATTATCTAGGCACTGTTATGTCTATTTTCAGAAGTAGAAGCTAAGGCACAAAGTGAAGTAATTACTTTCACAAGGTCTAAAACTGACTCAGAGGCAATCATCTGTTTCTAGTGTCTGCTTTAAATTCTATTCTATCCTACTCATAGATACCTTAAGAAAGCATTCTCTAAACCTCTACTCATGGGTGGATTTATTCTTTGTATTTTCCAAGTCTTCTTTGTCTTAACAAATAACTATAATTTGAGCATATGTGTACCATAGATCTTTCTAATAATCATTTATACATTTTATGAGTGAAGTTAATATCTTCATTGCAAACAGAAATTTAAATATATTTTCAAAAATTATTCATTATTAGTTAACTTTGATTATTTTTAATGTTTTTAATACAAAGAACTATTTACCCGTGTTCTCTGCTATTAATTATTAATCTGTCTTGTAAATACAGATTAAATACTCTAAAATGTTCATGGCCAGCTATGACATTCAGTTCCATGATACTTTTATTTATAGGATCACTCTCTTTTATATTGAAAGAAAAATATTAATGTTCATTTGGTTAATTTAATGTGATATCCATTTACAAAAATTTGAGATGTAGAGAACTATTATTTACAATGTTGGATTGACTACAATTTTTTAGCATAAATATTACTTATAGAACATTATTCCATTTAAAGAAATATTGAAATAATGTATAAAACAGGTATTACAATTTAAATATTTTTAATATCAACCATTAAAACATATAAACAAGTGGATGTGTATGTTTACCATGTATATGTACATGTATAAAAGGTATTCAATCTAATTTAAGAGCAAAATTTTCCAGAAACACATGTGTGTAAAATATTATATAATATATTGAGTTATATTAAAGAGTATTCCAGAAAACTTATCTATTAGGATATTTTACAAAAAGTACACATTAAACAAACAAGGTTTAAAAACTCTAATTTTTCCTTTCCTTTTTGGTTTTCTAAATTATGTTTGATGATAGAATGAAAAATTATAACATTGTCTGATATGAGTCTGCTATTGTTTTGATGTGCTTTTTTCCAGTAAGAGTTCATATGTTGGAAGCTTGGTCCCTTGTACAGTAATATTGAAGCGGTGAGACCTTTAAGAATTGAGATATCATGGTAAGTCATTGGGAGTCCTGCCTTTAAAGTAATTTCTTGTGGAACTATGATTAATTGCTCATAAAAAGATTGTTATGAATTGAGAAAGTATGGACCTCTCCTCTGCTTCTCCCCTAACCCTGTGATCTCTTGTTCTCACATGTTCTCTCAACATAGCCATCCACCATGATAAGAATGTGGCCAAGATGGCCTTCACAAGACCTGAGCTGATGCAGGAACTATGCCCTCGAACTTCCAGAAGTATGAGCTAAATAAGCTTGATTTTTTGAATAAATTTATCAATTTAATATAAAGAAATCAAAGAAGCAAGATGCAGAGGCAAAGGAAAAGGTGCTCCTCAGAGCTGCAAGCTTTACTTATATCCATAGGTTACCTTAAGTCATTAGCATCATATTAATGTTCATTGTATCATTAGGCAGGTTATAGAGTCAGCAACATCATATAGCTTATTTCTCAGTTACAAACTAAGTTGCAATGCACAATGTTAGGGGCTTTGTGTAGTTTTCAAGAAAGTCCATTGCTTAAAGTTACTGTTATGTGGACAGGTTTAGGAGCAGAGGAACTTACTGAAACATTGTGGTTGTCTAATAAGAGAGTTTCTTTTTTCCCAGGAGATCAAGGTCAAGCCTGATTAAAACTCTAACACAGAGCCTCCTCATAGAGGGCATAACCACAGCAGCTAGGCATCTTGCACCTTTGCACGTATTAGTTACCTTATTAATTCCTGGGAGAAACTGCAAAATATTCCGACTGTGGAAAACAAAATGCCTGTTAAACCCTAGGAATTTTCTCACGAGAGGAAATTCACTGTCTTGTACATTTCCTCAGCCAGAACTTGTACACTCCTAACCACACCTGATCTTCCTATAATTACCACCCAGTTAATCAGTACCAGTTGATTAATTCACTAATTAGGCTATACATAGCATAACCTAATCATTTCACCTCTGAAAGTTTTAGCATTGACACACATATTAGCTTTGAGGGAACACCTCATATCTAAACCATAACACTCAGGTGTTTCATTATAGTAATGCCAAGGAGACAGAGGATCTAAACGTATATAAAGAAAATATGTATGAAAATTATTTTGTAAACAAAAGATGGTAAAACAACAAAAGGTGAAGTGGTGAGGTAATATTTCTATACTTAAAGAAATGGATAATATGATACTAGGAAATTCTGACAAATTATTCATATGTAATATATACTGTAAACACCAAAAAAGAAAAAGAAAAAAAGAAAAAAAAACTATACAAAGAGATACTCCAAATCAATAGATCAAAGTGAATTTGTAACAAATATTCAAATAAACTATAGAATGATTATAAAAATTAAACAGAAATATGTGAATGAATACCAAAATGGATGTAAAGGACACAGCTAATGCTTAACATTTCACAAATTTCATTAAATGCAAGTACCCAGAACATATCAAATGAAAAATAAATATTTGCCTACTGGATTTGTATGCATGACCCAATTAGATGCTATTTATTAGAAACTCACTTCAAATATAATGATATAAGTACTTTCAAGGTAAAAGATGGGAAATATATATTATGTAAATATTAATAAAAAAGAAATATATGACAAAATAGATTTCAGAGCAAAAAAATCATAAATAAAAATAGTACTTTGTAATAAAAGTGCCAATGTATGAAGAATAAATAGCAATCCTAAATAATAAATAATCCTAAAATAGGCATTTTGTTTGTGTGGTCTTTTGGGTTTTGTTTTTGCAGTAGTGGGGAATAAGCATTTTACTATTGAATTACACCCCCAGTCCTATTTATTTTTATTTTTTGAGACAGGATCTTGCTATGTTGCCCAAGTTGGCCTCCAACTTGTGATCTTACTGCATCGGGTTTCAGAATCACTAGGATTACAGATGTGCACCACTATTCATGACTTGCAATACTAAATGAATATAAACCAAAATATAGAGTTGAAAATATGTGATCAAAAATAAATAAACCAAGCCACAGTTATAGTTCGAGATTTTAACATTTAATATAGTCAAGTAGTCAGAAAATCAATAAGAATAATTCAGAATTACCAGTAATCAAAAGAATGTATTCAACACTTACAGGACACTTCACCCATAACCAGCAGAATTCACATTCTTTTGAAGTGCCTGTGGAATTTATACAAAAGAAACAGTTATTTGACTATTAAACAAATCTAAAAAGAATGCGTCTTCTTCGACCACAAGATCAAACTGGAAATCAATAGTAGAAAGATAACAGGAAAATCAGAAATAACTGAAAACTAAAAAGCACACTTCTAAATAATCCATAGGTCAAAGAGGAAAGCTTATATGAAATTTTAAAAGAATACATCGGAGTGAATAAATATGAAAATAAAACATGTCAACATTTGCTGATGAAGCTAAAGCAATAGAGAAAAGAAAATCCATGCATATATTAGAAAAGAGGAAAAGTCTTAAATTAAGAATTTAAACTTTTGTGACAGACTCCTAGAAAAAGAAAAGCAAAATAAATTCAATGGAAGCAATTTATTTTATGCAAATCTTATATTTGTTTTGTATTATGACTTTGTAATTGTCAGTATCATGGTTTTGCTATTGTGTTATAGTTTTTAGAGAATATTACAATTGAGAGTAACTGAACAAAGTGCACGTGTGCTCTCTGTAGTTTTTCTTATAGCTGCATGTCACTCTGTCATAATCTTAAAAACATAAATATATTATATATAATTATATATATACATGTATATGTATATATACATATATAATATCCAATAGTGAGACATCCAATAGAGACACATTTGGGGGGGGTACTAGGGATTGAACTCAGGGGCACTCGACCACTGAGCCATATCTCCAGCCCTATATTGTATTTTATTTAGAGACAGGGTCTCACTGAGTTGCTTACCCCATCTCATTTGCTGAGGCTGGGTTTGAATTCGCAGTCCTCCTGTCTCAGCCTCCCTGGTTGCTGGGATTACAGGCGTGCAACCCCCTCTAGGCAAGACACATTTTTAAAAGAAAGAATAAATAAATAAATAATAAACAAATAAAGCCAGAGCATTCCCTTATCCAAACAAGTGAATAAAGCAAAAAACTAAAAATAGTAATTTAATTGAAAATGAGAAAAGGATTTGGGATAAAGAGAGATACAAAGCAAATGCCTTGAATCATTGAGATGCAAAAAGCAGAGTTGTAAAAGTTCAGTGACATGTCCTTGACCATCTCTTCTAAAATGAGGAAAAGAAGCAAGTATAGGAAAGACACAAAATTGTGTGGCTCCACCTTGGCTCCGCCTCTAGTAGGGCCCTTAACCACAGCCCTTTTATTAACATTGGACTTGTAACCCAAGGAGGAGTTTCTCATTCTACATTTTCTCTTTAAAGTGTGTCTACTTCCAGGCAAGTCTCTGTCTATGCCTTTGTCTGACTCATGCAGAAGTTCTTTTCCATCATCTTGGAAGCCAAGAGACCTGCTGGTTCTGAATCAAATTCCTGCTACCTTCTGTAAAAGCCATGGACCCTTCTCTAGCCATCTCTCTTCTCTTGTGACAGTAAGAAAGTAAAGTACAAAACCAAACTTTGTACATGGTAAAATCACTGCATTTTAAACCAAAATTCTACATTCTACATTATTCTTGGCACGTGTATGTGTAGTACTTTAATAAAGTGTGTTAGAAAGACATCCACGAAACTCAGGTGTTTATAGGACAAGATGAGGAAGTAATTTGATAAAGAGGGAAATCTGTATATAGAACTTTTAAGTTCTCTGGGAAAAATGCAGAATTTTTGTCAGGGTATTTTAAAAAATGATATAATGAACATATCAGTATTTTTTATTAGTTTTATATCCTCAATCTTAAAAATTATTTTAAATAAAAATGAAAAAAATGAACCTGAGTCTTTTTCTTCCAATTTATCATCTACGCCTCACTCTCTTATCAGTACATACATGACCTGTGTTCATCAAGTTTTCTCCCCAACCTCTCAAAGCCCTTCGTTCCCACATGTTAAGCTCCAATGACCTGAAAAAATAAATCCTTAATTTTCATAATAATTTACTTCTTCTAAGTTTACCATTATTTTAGCTATATATCCCCCAAAATATTCCATTGCTCCTTTTCAAACGTAATTAAAAAAAATATATTTTATTGATAAAAACTATTCTACAGCTAAGATTTTTGAATGTGACAAATATTTCTGACACTCTTCTTCCAAATACTACAGTATTTTTTATTATCCATTAGCATTGATTTTATATCAAATGTCTACATGTGTTGTTCTGGATAAGAGACAGATTGACTATTATTATTTGCATAGTAATAACTGTATGGGTCCTTATTGCCTAAATCCTTAATCTTCACTTTCTAAGAGTACTCTTGGAAACATACTGAGACTGAATTCTTACTCTTACACTTTGATATGTAAATAAATTTTCCATAGGATAGATAATCCCAGTGTCCACTCTCAGATTTGTCTCCAGGGTATTGAACCTCATTTCTTCTTGGTATATAAACATACATTGGAACTTAGGTAATTTTTCTTGAAGTTCATTCAGTGTAAATGGAGCTGTAAATTAACTTGTGGGGCTTGTTGTTAAACCAGGAAATTGTTTATGGGTTCCCTATTTCAAGAAATTGTTTTCATAAACCAGGGTTCCATATTTCAGGAAATTGTTTTCACAAAGCCTTAACTGTGTAGAAACACAAAGATACTTTATCTGCACCCAACTGTAAACAGGAAACCTAGATTAGATTCAAAAGAAGAAATGGAAAATGTTTGAACACAACAGATAATACATTGATACTTAATTTGAAAATTCATTAGAAGAAAGTGAATGGAAGGAAAGAAGAAAGTCACAGAGAAAAATTGAAAAACTTATAAGTAATAGAAATAATACATTTACTTATGACAATTCTGTTAAATAAATCAAATATACAATTTAATAATACTTCACACAAAAGACTTTTTTCCTATCATCAAAGAGAAATAATATTATAAAAATGTTCCTAGCAGATTTTACTGACCATTTTGGATCATATAAACAGGACATGTCTTAATCACAAACTTCAGTTTGAAGAAATTTTTTATTCATTTGTATAGACAAAATTGTTTTGGTAAAAGGTAATTTAACATAGTAAGCTCTATTTTGGAATGATTTTGATTTCAATTATTAGAATTATTATTATTATTATTATTTTGGTACTAGAGATTAAACACAGGGGCACTCAACCACTGAGCCACATCCCCAGCCCTATTTTGTGTTTTATGTAGAGACAGGGTCTCACTGAGTTGCTTAGCGCCTCGCCATTGCTGAGGCTGGCTTTGAACTTGCGATTCTCCTGTCTCAGCCTCCCTAAGTGCTGGGATTACAGGCTTGCGCCACTGTGCCCAGCAATTATTAGAATTCTTATTGTTACAAATTTCTCTGGTTTTGTGCAAAATTTACTCATTATCTTTAAAAGAATAATGCATATTATCTTGCTATTTTTAGAGAAGGATTATGAATAAGTTACTAAATGATTCATAAGAATGTATTAGGGGGGCTGGGGCAGTGGCTCAGTGGTAGAGCGCTTGCCTTGCATGCGTAAGTCACTGAGTTCGATCCTCAGCACCACATAAAAATAAATAATAAAGATACTGCATCCATCTACAACTAAAAAAATTAAAAAAAATAAAGAATGTATTAGGAGAACTGCAGTTGTAAGTGGCAGAGCACTTGCCTAGCATGTGTGAGGCCCTGGTTTCAATCTTCAGCATCACATAAAAAATAAATAGATAGATAGATAGATAAAAATCAAGTTAAGGTATAAAAAATTTAAAAAGAAAAAAAAAAGAATGTTTTAGGCATATGAGATGATGATAATACACATATTTCAGTAATTCACATATTATTTTATTGGAACTGTTCAGTTTATTAACATAGAGTTGCACTTAACTTTTATTTTTGTAATAACAAAAGTATATTCTATGTATGTATCATCAGGCTTTAATCTCCTCTACGTTTTTGCTCTGCATCTCCTCAGAAACTGGTTAGTGCAAAAAAACAAAAATGAAAATAAAATAGACAGTAAAAAGAAGTCTATTTTTTTTTGATCAGTTATCTTTCAATATTTCTCCCTGCTCTCTTAGGGTCCCTGGCCAGGCCTGAGAATTCAATTCATATAATATTAATTAACAAGAAAATAACAGGCAAATTTAATATGTTTTATGTGGTATGGGAACAGTCAGAAGTAAATGAAGATCCAAAGAAGTGACAAAACTGAAATGCTTCTGCATTAGATTGAATCAAGAAATTATGGAAAGGCAACTATATTATGGGGGAGGCCGAAGGAAGATATTTATTTGTATGAGATTTGTTTGTACATAATTCTCTTGGTTATGACTCACATTAACTTCTCTTCTCCTGGTGTAGGGAGAAGATCTTTCACATGAGAATTTTTAATGACCTGCTTCCAGAAAAATAGGAGAAGAATAAAATGCCCTTCTTATATCTGATGTTTTTCAAATGTCTTTAGTTACATCAAAATGGCATATTTTCAGGGCATATTTTGCCACCCTTTAATTTATATGAAGGTACTTCAAGAGTTTTTAAGAAAGTAATAATTTTACATGTTTGGAAACATTTTTCACAAGTGCAGTAAATTAACTCTTTCTCAGAACTGGCAATTGCCTGTTTTTATCCTATGTCCTGGATCAGATCCTGTATTCTTCCTTTTTCTTCCATGCCTTGCACAAGTGCAGGAATCTCACTTATTTTTATCTCTGTGTATACCCACCTCAGCCTGTCCCTTTACTTAAACTCCTCTTTCTTTAGAATAAACTAAACTTGAAGAGCATAATACTTCCACAGCTAATTTGAAGAGATACTTTTTTTTTGAAAAGCACCCATTGAAACCATTTACCATTTTTTCACCAAATTGTTTATGTTTCTGTTGTTTTTAAAAATGATGGGTCAGCAAATGCATGAAAAAATAATCAATATAATCAGCCATCAGAAAAATGCAGATAGAAATTACAATCAAACACCATCTCACCTAGTTAGAATGACTATTATAAAAATAATAATAATAACAATAATAAATGATGGGGAGAATATGAAGAAAAGTGAACTGTTATGCATTTCTGGTAGGAATTTAAATTAGTACAATCATTATGAACAGTTGTAAGGAGGTTCCTCAAAAAACTAAAAATAGGTCTACCACATGATAGTTCTATCCCATCTCTCAGTACTTAAAGCAAATTAATTCAGCATACCACAGAGGTATTTGTGAGCCTATGCTCATTGCGGCACTATTCATAAATGTTAAGATGCAGATTCAGCCTAGGTGACTATCAACATAGTAACAGAAAAAGAAAGAGGTAATTTACTGCATTTGTGAAATAAATAAAATTAAAAAAGAAAGTGTGCCATATATATTCAAAGAAATACTATTCAGTCAAAAAAAAAAGAATGAAGACTTGTTATTTTCAGTCAAATGGATGGAACTTGAGGGCATTATATTAAGTGGAATAAGCTAGCTAGATGTGGAAAGATAAGTACTACAAGCTCTCTATTACAAATGGAAGCTAAAAAATGCCAACCTGCATGTAGAATAGTGATTTATAGATGATGACAAGGAGGTGTGTGTTGGTGGGGAGAATGGATAAGGGGGTAACATTTGATCAGTGGACATTGTATACACATGTGGAAATACCACATTGAACTTCATTAACATATGTAATTAATATATGTTAATCAAACAAAAAAGAAGATACCTAAAGAAGTTAGATAGTAGATAACTGTTCTTATTTATTTGTTTTTAGTTAAATATTTATTAAGTGCTATTGCTTCCTCCTTCTGATTCTGGAGGGGCTGTCAGAATTGATACCTGGCACTCATCTGTAATGCCAACTGAATTCAAACTAGTTGCTGAAATAATAATTATTCAATATGTAACATTAGTATAATAATTCATGTAATTGTTTATACATAATGTGCCATATAAATAAAAACTAAAAAGAATTAATAGACTGATTCAATCTGCAATGTGAAATGAAGAGCTGAATATTAAAAAAATAAACATTGTTTCCTTAAATTCAATAATTCAATAGACTTTTTGAATTATTTTAGGCCAGAAATGTTTCTGAAATTAATATAAACTTAAAGAATAGACAAAAGAGTTGTGTGATGTAAAGAGGAGAGAATGGATGCATACATTTTGAACTGGTATTTGCACGAGATTCACATTAGCTTCAAAGAAGTTCCATGCTCAGATCTGCTCTGCAGGATATGAGAAGATACAACTGGCCACCCACAAGTACTGAAATTGATATCCAACTGAGCAGCATACAACTGTAGCAAATATACAGGTGATATGCAAAGGAAATCCTGATTAAATTTTACTTTGTAGTTTCAGAATATTGCAAACATTTCTATCGAATGGAAAAAAGAAAAAAATTCTCCAAATAGATAACTAAATCACAGTATTAATAGGATAGAAATATCAAAGGTAAAACATCAAAATGTTTGTTGATTACCTAAAAAAAATGCAAAATTGTATTAAATTTTTAAAAATTGTGTAGAATTTTTAAAAAATTCACCCCTAATCTTTCATAAACTCATAGAGTACTGGATATTTAGTGAAAGTTTTGACTCCTAGTTCTAAATATAGTTAAAATTTATATCATTAAATAATTGTCTGCCTTTTTTTACTACTTGAATTGTGAGTGTGAATCATTTATCATAATACCTCATTGACTGACTGTTTTTCTACTTGTGTTGGCACTCTCATGACTTGAAGTAGCAAAGTGTAAGAAAGAACAAAGAAAACCTTGTCCCTACAATTCCTATCCTAGGACTTTGCATAGAAAAGGCATTCGTTTTCCTAATTTCTCTTTCAGAGGGTTTTTCACTGATGTATAGAAATGCAATTGATTTATGGGTGTTGATTTTATATACTGATACGTTGCTGAAATCATTTATTAATTCTAGAAGTTTTCTGGTAGAATTTTTTGGATCCTCTAAGTGTAGAATCACGCCATCTACAAATAATGATACCTTGAGTTCTTCTTTTCCTATTCCTATCCCTTTAATTTCTTTCATCTATCTAATTGCTCTGGCTAGTGTTTCAAAGACTATGTTGAATAGCAGTGGTAAAAGCAGGTATCCCTGCCTTGTTCCCATCTTTAGAGGGAATGCTTCCAATTTTGTCCATTTAGGATGATGTTGCCCTTTGATTTAGCATATATAGCTTTTACAAAGTTGAGGTATGTTCCTACTATCTCTAGTTATTCTAGTGTTTTGAATATGAAAGGGTGCTGTATTTTGTCAAATGCTTTCTCTGCACCGATTGATAAAATCATATGACTCTTATTTTTAAGTCTATTGATGTGATGGATTAAGTTAATAGCCTCAAAAAACATAATATTTGAGAATCAAGTTAACAAAAGAGGTGAAAGACCTCTACAATGCAAACCACAAGACACTAAAGAAAGAAATTGAAGAAGACCTTGGAAGATGGAAAAGTCTCCCATGATCCTGGATAGGCAGAATTAATATTGTCAAAATGGCCATACTACCCAAAGCGCTATATGGATTCAATGCGATTCCAATTAAAATCTCAATGTCATTCCTTATAGAAATAGAAAAGGCAACGATGAAATTCATTTGGAATAATAAGAGACCCAGAATAGCCAAAGCAATCCTTAACAAGAAGAGTGAAGCAGGAGGCATCACAATACCAGACCTTAAACTATACTACAAAGCTGTAGTAACAAAAACAGCATGGTACTGGCACCAAAATATACATGTAGACCAATGGTATAGAATAGAAGACACAGAGACAAACCCACTTAAATACAGTTATCTTATACTAGACAAAGGAGCCAAACATGTACACTGGAGAACAGATACCCTCTTCAAATTGTGCTGAGAGAACTAGAAATCCATATGCAGCAAAATGAAGCTAAACCCCTTTCTCTCACCATGCACAAAATTCAACTCAAAGTGGATCAAGGACTTGGGAATCAGATCAGAGACCCAACGCCTAATAGAAGAAAAAATAGGCCCAAATCTTCATCATGTTGGATTAGGACCTTACTTCCTTAACAAGACTCCTATAGCACAAGAAGTAAAATCAAGAATCAATAAATGGGATGGATTCAAACCAAAAAGCTTCTTCTCAGCAAAAGAAAAAATCAATGAAGTGAACAGAGGGCCGACATTCTGGGAACAAATCTTTGCCACAAGCACATCTGATATAAAGAACTCAAAAAACTTAACACCAAAAAACAAACCCAATCAATAAATGGACCAAGGAGCTGAACAGAAACTTCACAGAAAAAGATATACAATTGATCAACAGACATATGAAAAAATGTTCAACATCTCTAGCAATTAGAGAAATGTAAATAAAAACTACCCTAAGATTTCATCTCATGCCAGTCAGAATGACAATTATCAAGAATACAAACAACAATAAGTGTTGGTGAGGTTGTGGGGGAAAAGGCACACTCATACATTGCTGGTGGGACTGCAAATTGGTACAACCAATCTGGAAAGCAGTATGGAGATTCCTTAGAAAACTTGGAATGGAACCACCATTTGACCCAGCTATCCCATTCCTTGGTCTATACCCAGAAGACTTAAAAACAGCATACTACAGTGACACAGCCACTTCAATGTTTATAGCAGCTCAATTCACAATAGCTAAACTATGGAACCAACCTAGATGCCCTTTGATACATGAATGGATAAAGAAACTGTGATATATATACACAATGGAATACTATTCAGCAATAAAAGAGAATAAAATTATGGCATTTGCAGGTAAATGGATGGAGTTGGAGAATATCATGCTAAGTGAAGTAAGCCAATCTCAGAAAACCAAGTGCCGAATGTTGTCTTTGATAAGTAGATGCTGAACCATAATGTGGGGGAGGACACTGGAAGAATGGAGGAAATTTGGTGAAAGGAAAGGGAGGGAGAGGGGGCAGAGGGACAGTAAAGATGGTGAAATGAGATGGATGTCATAGCCCTAGCTTCATGTATGACTGCATATGTGACGTGATTCTACATCACGTACAACCAGAGAAATGAAAAATTGTGCTCTATCTGTGTACAATGAATAAAAATGCACTCTGCTATCATGTAAACCTAAATAGAATAAATAAATTAAAAAAGAAAAAAGGAAAGGCATTTTTTGCTGCTACTGTGATTGGTCACAATTGCATTGCCATGATATCAAAATAGCTTTATGTAACATGAAATATTTAATTAATCTCATGTAAATTATTTTCTCCACCTAGATATAAATAAGTTTAAGATCAAAGGTATACAGTGAAACTTGACTTTGTATTTTGTGTTTTGTAACCTGTAGACATTTTGAAATGTCCTTTCTACATTTGCAGAATTAACCACCTGAATCCACACTTTCCCAAACTAGAGGACAGAAAATTACTTTCTAGCCCTTTTTTGCTCCTAGTTCATAAGCAGGTGACCTGGCTGCTCTACTCTCGTCATTGGGAAGGTATGAGTGTGAGTCAGAAGCAGAAGCAGAGCTCATTCTATCAAGGATGAGTGCAGAGCTATCCCACTTCTAGAAGTAGCAGTGGCAGGGACGGAAGTGGTGTGCAGGAGCAGTGATGCTTCTGCGGAGTGACATTAACAGGGGAAGCTCCTTGACTAATTCTTACCTCTTCATTGAGATAAGGTATGTGACATAATATTAATATTCTTTATTATCTCTCTCTATTTTTCTGTTAACTAGATAGAATAGGTTTAGTTTCTTATTATCAAGAAACTGATGGAGTAGACAGAGTTTGGATCATCTAGTAAACTTTGTTTATTGTGTTTAGCAAAAAGAGTGATTTTCAGAGGTTGATTTTATTTTCTAAATTTCAGAATCAGGAACAAAATTAGGATAAAGGTCCATGTCTTTTAAATGCAATTCTTATACCTTTCCATGAAAAATTCATACATTTTTTAAAAATCTAAATGCTCTTTTATACTTAAATATTTGGATAACTTAGTATCTCAAAAAAATATTTACAACTTTTGAGTTAGTTTATTTTGTCTTAGCAACAGATAAAACTGATCAAAAATAAATTCCTCATAATAAATTATTTCCTTGAAATAAATTCTGTACAGATACAGAAACCTACCACATTTCATAAGAATTATGCCAATGAAAGTTTTTCAGACTTCCAATCATTGGCTCTAGAAATATCTAGGGTTCTGAGCATAGTGTAACCAGCCAATGTTCCCATCTATTCCAGAGACTGAGGCAGGAGTATCTCAAGTTCAAGGACTGTCTGGAAAACCCTGTCTTAAGGAGGTCCTATCTCAAAGTAAAAGAAACAAACAAACAACAACAAAAAAAAAATAAAGGATGTATCTCAGTGATAGAGCATCCCTGGGTTCAATTCCTAGTACTGGAAAAAAAAAAGAAAATATCTAGAATAAGTTTGCCTAACTATTCAATCGATGGATATGGGGGAGGGAGGGCTATCTACTGTCTATTACTCTCTGGGCCTTTTAAAAAATGTTATAGTGAAATCATCCAAAAAATGTGTCCTTTGGGGCCACAGTTACTAGGCTTTAAAGCTATTATTTCTTTAAAGTGAAACGATAAACTACAGGAAATCTTTATATGCTCAAATAATCCTTCTCTATAAATTGTGACTTGCTCCCCTGACCTGAAGGTCGGTTGTCTTGGGTCTTTTCAAAGCTATGGATGGATGAATTTTTGAGCTAAGAATCATATTATGGTAAGCATCTTTCTCCTTGAATACTTCTCATCCAGCTCTGAGTTCTCTAATTCAAAGAATATTAGATTAGAGACACTTTAGAAATTCTCAGAGGTTATAGCTGCATATGCGAAGAAAAATGATCTTAAAGATAGCTAAGGACTAAGTCACATATCAAAACTAACGCTTGCGCTGCTCTGAGAAGCAGAATGGTTGCCCACACACTCTTTGGAGCAAGTAATATAAGTCACAGGGGAAACGTGATTAAAGAAATCCCATATATCATGGGCATAGCAGTTTAAAATGTCCTTTTAGGATTGCCCCAGACATTTGTGCTGAAGGAATTTATTCTCAAGATTTAAGTCAATGTAGATTTTACCTTTTAAATTGAAAAAGGGCAATTCATAATATTATATGTATGATATTCAGGTTTGTTTATTTGTATTTTTTTTGCTTATTGTTTTCTTTTAAAAAATATGTATCGTGATTTGACTGCTCACATTCCCAAGACACTATAGCATCTAAGTGAAATGACACAAAGTCATAAACCTTATATTTCAGTAAAGCAGGAAAAAAAGCTAAAAAGAAATTTTAATTATTATGACAAATACTTGAAGCAAAATACTGAATGTAGTTTATTTAAGAAGTTTCTGAATAGATGTAATGTATGAACCTATACCCAAGATGTGAATAGGATTTACTAGATGAAGAAATAAGGAATCTCAAGAAAAATTTCACATTCACACAGGCAAAACTTTGAAATTTTGATTGTACAACATACCAATTCATGTTGTATAATTCGTATTGTACAAAGACTTCCATCTTTCCTAGTTTATTTTTTATTCTTCATTTATTTATTTGTGTGAACCTTTCTTTTTTTCTTTTTTTTTTTCCTATTCTACCTTTAAAATAATTCTGAAACCCTAGCACTTTTTTTCCCAATATCATTGCCTTAGGTAAGAACACATACTTTCCTGTTGGGATTACTGTATTGGTCTTCTAATTGATCCCTCTAACCCAGACTATCACTTCCTAATTCCATCACCTCTTCATCTTCAGGTAAGCCTTTACACAGTAGTTAGTAAAAATATTTTAAAAATTCATTTTATGGTCAATATTTTCCATTGCTTATAATATCTCAACATCATCCCATTGAAGAAATAGATTACAAGTTGAAGGTCTTGTAATACAACAGAAATTTAAATACACAGAATTCTTGTCTGTTCTTTGTAACTACCAAAAAATATTAATAATAATAGTAAGTATATTTTTTGTATTTGAGGAATGAGGCTCTTTACAGAGTGGCCTTTTCTCGACCTCTTAGTTTAATACCATGTCATTGTAGAGAAAAGAAAGCTTTCTCTCTACCCTATGAGGGTTTCATAATTGAACTGACAAATTGCCAGGAATTAAAGGTACAGAAATCTATTATGCTCTTGGGGACATAACAGAAAAGTGAATACTCTAAAACTCAGGTCTGGGTTAAATTCTCCTTATAGGGGAGAAGTCAGCAGAAATGCAGGCAATTTAGGAGAGAATAAATAATTTGGGGGAAAGACAAATGGACCCTCAGGAAAACAATCAAAAGCATAAGAAAAAGTACATGCACAGTGTCACCTCTGTTCTCCTCTCCTGTGGTATAAGGCAGTATTCTCTGCTTGTTACTGTTCCTGGGGTGGGGACTGGTCATGGAAAACAAGTTTCTTTTGGAGACTTGTCTTTTTTTTATCTCTCACTTAAGGGAATCTCAGGGAAATTCTTTCCCCCCTTTTGCTGTTTCCCAAGTGCTCTCAGTGTGAAATAATCAGCCTATTATATTAAAGTAACATATTTTGGAGTAGTGATTCCTCAAATATTTCACTACAAACTCGCCCTTTGTTCCTACAATTAAGAATCAATTTTAGTAATTCCTGGATTACATGCTAAATGGAAAGTTTCCTAGCCTCCTTTCTCATCTCTGCTTAAAAATTCTATATGTGCATGTTTTATTTATTGTCACATTTTCCAGTAACTGTAGACTTGTTCATTTGACTCTGCTATATCCTGGTTCTCTTCATTTTGTATTTTTTCATCCTATGTGTCTCTGCCAGTAACAGTCTGTACACTGAGCTCAGGATCATCCTTTACTTTATGTTTTAATCCCAGTGTAGAGAAATTTGTAAACTTGTTGGCATTCAATGAATAATTGTAAAACATCTTAAGTATTAAACATGGTCTAGAATGTTTTCTTTTTTTAAAATTAAGGATATGTGGGACACAGTGGCTAATGCCTGTATTATGAGGGACTCTGGAGACTGCAGCAGGATAATCACAAGTTCAAGGCCAGCCTCAGTAATTTAGCAATACCATAGACAACTTAGCTAGACTGTCTCAAAATTTAAAAAGATAAAATGTATGAAGAATATGGCTCAGTGGTAAAGCACCTTAATATTTGATACCCACTATTTAAAAAATTGTAAAATTGTAAATTTGAAAGAAAATATTTGCAAATTCTCAATGATAATTATTATTTGCATTTATTATCAAAACTATCTATAATAAGAAGCTATAAGTATATAATATTTTATTTATAAAGCAATAATAATAGAGATTTTTAGATGTTTTCAAATATATGCATACTTTTCTTATAAATATAAGAATTTGCTTTTAATGCATATGTGGGAGTTTTAAAATATTGTTGTGCAACAAACTGAAATGCATAGAACATACTTCAAAAATATGATTCAGGCAGACTGGTTTATAGACCATACTCAGCATGCCTACAACTGAAATTGCTAAATAATTTATACCTACAGCTAGGTGGTGAAAATAATTGGGAAATGAAAACTGTTTTCCTACTCAGATTGGATGTACTGAGGCAGAAGAAAGAACTGAGTGAGGCAAGAGTCTGGTAATATTTCCTTTTCCATTAATAATTCTTTTCTCACACATTTTCTCTCTATTTCTTTATTAGTTCTTATTTCTAAATGCAAAGCAAATTAAACTTCAAAGCAGTAGCTGAAACTTTCATAATCAAACCAGAAGTTTCTTTTTAACCAATAATTTTTTCATTCTATCTTGTTGTAGCACTTTTGATACAGACTATATATTTATAGTTACTGTTTCTGTTAAATTAGAAATATTTTTAATTCTTATTAGAAAGATTCTATCCTACTTAGCCATTTCTGGAGCTCTGTTTAGAAAACGCTTACCCAATTTTAATAGCACAGTCTTCTCTGTCAAGCAGGTCTGTCTTCTGTTGATACAGTCAATGAGAGGGGTACTGCAAGAAACACTGTGAGGTAATGCTTTTAAATGTTAAATTAAAAATGTTATCTAGATTTAATGTTTTTAACAATAATAGTAGTTAATGATAATAGAATACGGGGACTAGTCCTAAACTTACTCCACTAAAATGTTAACAAACAAAAGCATCAGAACATGAAAAGGAACTTGACATCACAAATCATCGGGGAAATGCCAATCAAAATCGCAATGTCATCATTTCATACCTGTTGCTGTTATCCAAAGTACAAAAGATAGTAAATATTGATAAGGGCGTGGTACATTCTCACCTGTACATCATTGGTGAGAATATTAATTGGTACAGCCTTTGGAGAAAACAGTATAAAGTTTGCTAAAGGAATTAAGAACAGAGCTACCAAACTGACCCAGCAGCCTCTCTTCTTGGTATGTTCCCCAGAAAAATAAATCACCACCTAATAAAGACATGGGTTCCTACAATCATTTCAATATGTTATCTACATAGATGATACATAGAAAAACTGTGTCTGATGACATGTGAATGGATAAAATATGTGAGATACATTTTAGTAATTTTTTAGTTGTAGATGGACATAATACCTTTACCTTATTTATGTGGCACTGAGGCTTGAATGATCCTCATATGTTAGATAAGTTAGACAAGTGTTCTACCAATGAGTTATAACCACAGCCCCAAGATATATATTTAAATGGAATATTATTTAGACTTTTAAAAGAAGGATATCCTGCCATTTGTAGTAACATGGATGAATTTAGAGGATATCATGCTAAATGAAGTAAGCCAGACAAAAAAAAAGAAAACAGAATGACCTCACTTATAATGTGGAATCTTTTAAAAGAGCATATAGAAAGTTAAAAGGTGGTTACAAAAGACTATGTATGAGATGGGGGAAATAAGGAGATACAGATTAAAAACACAAAGTTACAAATAGGTCAGATGAATAAATAAAGAGATAGAATGTATAGCATGAGGAGTGTTACATGATTATCTTTTATATTAGAAACTTGCTATGAGATTGATTTGAATTACTCTTACCATACAAGAAAAGGTAAATAAAGCAGTAATTATGTGAGGTGGTACATGTGTTAATTTAATTGAATTAATCACTTCATTATGTATCTTCATATCCAAACCTCATGTAATACACCTTCAATATATACAATACAAAAGGCCTTCATGGATTCTTTTCATTTTCTATTGCATAAATATTTTAGGGTTGTTAAATTTCTATTGAGTCAAAACAGAGATAGCAGTATGGAATTGGCTTCTAGAATTCTGAAGACTGAGAAGTCCCGTGATCTATTTTCTGTGAGCTGGAGAACCAGAAAAGCCAATGGTGTTAGTTCCCATCTGAGTTCAGTTAACCAATATCCCAACTCAAATAATTCATTCTTTCTTGCTACAGCTTTAATTCAGTAAGACTTCTAATGGATTGGATGAAACTCATACACACTGGGGAAGGAAATTTGTTTCATTCCATCTACCAATTCAATGTTAATCTCATTTAGAAACACCATCACAAATACACCAAGAATAATGATTAACAAATTATCAGGACACATTCTGATGCAGTCAGTTTGACATATTAGATTTTATATCACAGTGTGAAATATTTTGGTTGATTTTTTGAGGAAGGAAGAATGTTTCTGCCTTCCTAGTTCCTATTTATAAGCTTGTACCTCCAGATAATTTCAAATTAGCATCATTAAAATTAGAAACCTACTAATCCATGACACTGACTACTTTTGGGGACTCTAGGCTTAAGCTGGCTTTGCATCAGTTCAGTGGTATGTTGAAAAGTTTTGGCACTTGGTTGAATCCAAAGGCTTTTATGTTTCCTTTATATTGTTGTAGAATGGGTTGATGGTACTGTCCAGCAGTTTGAGAAAGATGAATGTAAAGTATTATTGACAAGAAATGTCATATATATCTTTTCCCTACATCCCTTAGAGTCATAAACAAATATAAAAATTCCTTTTAGTTATTATCATTTTAAGTACAGTTATCTCAAAAGAATAATTCATCATGATAATATTGAGCTTATTCCAGGAAAATATAGTTTGCTTAACATTTAAAAATAATCATTCTTGTTCCATCTTCTGAACAGATAAAAATGAAAAGCCATAATATCTTTTTAATGCACATCCCATAAGTTAATAGAAAACTAAAAGTGGAAAGAAATATCTTCCATATGATAAAGTGTTTATATTAAAAGTATATAGGTGAGATCATATTTATTAAAGACTGAATGCTTTCCCCCTAAGTCTATGAACAAGTCAATGATACACACCCTCATCAATTTTATTGTGTTGTGCCAGAAATGCAATCCAGTACTATAAGGCAAGAAAAATAAAAAGCTTACAAATTACAAGGTTAGTATAACTACTATAATTCAGAGATTGTTATATAAATTTTCTACAATCAAGAAATCTCGTCAAGAATCTGGGTGTCATCTCATTGGAATACAAGTATTTAATGAAATTGATCTCATTACTCCCAGTCTCTGGGCAGGGTAGGAGCCTTACTTTGGTGAGAATTATGTTACAATTTCAAAAACTGATACAAAGAGTTGTTTATTCTCCACATAAAGGGTAAGCACCAAATAGCAAAACAAAACCTAATCACATTGACCCTTTAAGGTCTTCCATTATTCTACTTTTAGTATTTCCCAGAATTTTAAAAGCCTGTATTTTCAATGATTTGAGTTCAGTTTACAATGAAGTCTATCTCTCCATATGATGGCTCTATACATAAAATCTATTGGTGTTTTTAAAAACATACCCTGTGAATAATTCTTTTTAAAATAAAATAAAGTTGTATACATTTATTTATATATTCAATGAAATCCCAACTAAAATATTAATAGGCCTCTCTGTACTAATTGAAACACTTAAACTAAAGTACTCAGAAAAGTAAAAAGGGTCTTAATATCAAAAATTTAAAAAGAAGGAAAAAAAGAATAATTAAACTATTTCACTTCAAGACTCATCACAGAGCTTTAGTAATCAAAACAGTGTGGCACTGAGAATATCACTTAACCCTCTCCCTTTCTGTAAATTCTTTCCTACTGTATATTCCCAAGATACTGATATGAGAGGCAGACTTGATCTTTTTCTTTTCTCTTTCCCCAGCTCCTGACATCTTTGATTATCAACCTTGCAAAAACACTTATTTTCTGCAAAGCCATACTTTTGCCTTCTATGTTCACCAGGCACCAAGCACTTTCTCAGTATTATTAAAATGAATTGATGTCACAATATAATAAGAAAGAAAAGGCCAATTAAATATGAAAAAATTAAAGTGACTTTTATTAGCAAATGAAAAAAATTGGCAGAAATACTAATCAAAGAACTGCATATTAAAACCATGCTGAGATACTACTACATATACATTTGAATGTCTTAGAAAAAGTGCCAATTCAATGATTTGTGAAAACCTTTAGTAATTAGAACTTATATGTGTGATTGGCAGGTGGATGACCTCTCACTGTCTCCTCATACAGTAGAGAATGAAGCTAAGCAAGCTATGAGAATACTCCTATAAATCCCATTCACAAGGCTTTTGTACTCATGAGTTCATCTAATCCTAATTATTTTCTAAAGGTGCACCTCCTATCAACATCATGTTGTAGGGGTAAATTTTCAACATACGAATTTTGGAGAGTGTCACAGACAGTCTTTCCATAATACCATAGAAATCTGCTCACTAAATAAGATATTATTATATCTATATTTTAGTTATAAGTGAAAAAATGAAAGCAATAAACATTCATTTGCCATTTTATTTTCAGTTAGAGAATAAGATTACCCACTGTTTCGTCAGTTTCTTGCCAATGAAACCAAAATACTTAGCATAAACAAATTATAAGTAAAAAAAGGTTTTTTTTTTTTTTTCACTATTTCAGAGGTCTGTCTATGGTCAGCTGACTCCACTGCTCTGGGCTTGAGATGAAGCAGAACATCATGCATGAAAGGCATGGCAGAGTCAAGCTTCTCAGCTTATGGTAACTGGGAAGCAGAGAGAGGAAAATATGTCAGAAAAGATTAACCCTTCCAGGGCATGATGTCCCTAGTGACCTATTTTCTCTAACTAGGTCCCAACTGCCAATAGTCCATTCTGCTATAAATGGATTAATCCATTAAATGAATTAATCCACCAATAAGGTCAGAGCTGACATGAACCAATCAGTGCCTAAAAGCCCCACCTTTGAATGTTCCTGCTTTGAAGATTATGTTTTCAATATGAGAATTTGGAAAGCATTCTATATCCAAACCATGACTCCTATGTTCTTAAACTTGTGAGAAGCTTAGAATGAGTTGAGAATAAGGAAGACTAACAGTCAAACAAAAACCTCATATATGAAAATAAGAGACAAATTTTAATTTCAGTTTTACTTGCTTAAGAAGATTTGTCCTAGCTGGACTATAGGATGCCAGGGATAATTTTCTACCTCTTTCTTTTTCTATTATAAAATTTATAAAAATTTATAATGATCATTTGCCTATTGTCTCCAAAGGAAGTTTTATGTTATAAGATTTATGAAGATTCAAACATGCTTTTTTTTTTTTTTAATGTTTCAAATCCAGAGTTGTCAGTAACTATCAGACACTAAGAGTTTAAATGCATGTTGGATGTAAGAATCATAAAAAGGAAAAAGAATGGATAGCAGGTTTTTCTTTTCTTATCTTTTTAATACTTAGATGGCACATGAAGAAGCACTGCATAGAATAAAAGGAAGACATAACATTGGTGTACTTCTTTAAACAACATGAATTGATGAAGGGCAACCACAGAATAAAAATTATATATTTTCCACTGTGACTATAATGTTTTATTTTACTAACATCCAGGGTCCAGTATCCAAAATCCAAAACCAAACTCAAACTGTTAATTCCACCCTTGTGTCCTTGTTTCTCTTACAATCTGATAAAATCTAGCCAAATCCTTTTTGACATTTTCACTTAGATCTTTAATAAACATCTCAAGCTTAGGAGTAAAGAAAACAAATTCTGTATATTCCAATGCCCTCCTACATTATTCCTTTCTCTTCTTGATTATTGAAAAATCCATCTTTTAATTTTTCTATCTCAGGTCCATGACATATTCTTTCTCCATTTTTACACACATCTCACATCCATCCTTTTAGCACACTTTCTTTGTTCTACTTGAAAATGTGAGTTCAAATCATTTCCACCTTCTCAATTGCTATCTGGTCCAAGTACAATCATCTCTCAACTGGATTATTGTAATAGTCTTCTGGATGTTGGATTTGTTTCTTTTCTTCCTTCTTTCTTTTCTTTTCTCTTTCTTTCTTTCTTTCTTTTTTTCTCTCCTCCTCCTCCC
>PVHX01004795.1:91866-120522 GCA_004024805.1 Geosciurus inauris | reverse complement strand
ACTCGACCACTGAGCCACATCCCCAGCCCTATTTTGTGTTTTATGTGGAGACAGAGTCTCACTGAGTTGCTTAGCGCCTCACCACTGCTGAGGCTGTCTTTGAACTCACAATTCTCCTGTCTCAGCCTCCCTAAGTGCTGGGATTACAGGCATGCGCCACCATGCCTGGCTGTTTTTCTGGATATTATCTTGCAGTAAAGTACCTAGGAAAAATAGTACTGCTGAAGTGCTTTCAATATTGTTATACCTAGAATTTTCAGTATATATACTTTACATACACTGAAAGAACTTGGGAAAATTTGTTAGATTTAGTATAAATATAAAAAGTTAGAGCCCACTATCCAAACACACATATATGTGCATTTAAAAAATATTTCTTGAATATATTCTAATTAATAATGCAAAACATAAAAAACATACATTGGGGGGCTAGGATTGTGGCTCAGTGGTAGAGTGTTTGCCTTGCATGTGGGAGGCACTGGGTTGGATCCTCAGCACTGTATGTAAATAAATGAATAAATAAAGGTCAATCCACAACTAAAAAAACTTTTAAAAAAACATACATTAGGGGGCTGGGGTTGTAGCTCAGTGGCAAAGTGCTTGCCTAGCACAAATGAGGCACTGGGTTCAGTCCTCAGCACTGCATAAAAATAAATAAAATAAAAAGTATTCTGTCTACAACAAAGAAAATTTAAATATATATACATTGGGAAATCCAGGTCTTATCCTGTTTACCCCCTTTCTCTCTTTTCCCTTATAATCATTTTTTTAGTGTTCTTCTAGAACTTATTTCTGTAAATATAAACAACATGAATATACGTTCATATTTTTCCTTTTTTCTTACTCAAAAGATAGTATACTATATACAATGATTTTCACCTTGGTGTTTTCACTTAATTATCTTGGAACTCTATATAGTCGTAGATAGAGAATTTTTTCTTTTTAAATAGCTCTTTAGTGTGTATTAGTACAAATATTTTATTTAACCATTACCCTGTAGATGAACGCTCATGAATGCGGATTTTTTTTAATATTTATTTTTTAAACTCATTCAGGTCGATATGGACAAAAGTGGTGAAGTACGACTCATAGAATTGGATGAATCTTTCAAAAGTGAACATACTGTTTTCGTAACACCACCCGAGATCCCACATCTACCCAATGGTGAAGAACCCCCTTTACAGTACAGGTATTCAAGAGGCAGAATGTTTGAGATTGAAAGAGAGAAGCAATCCATCATCTGACATAGCTTTCTAAGGACTGTGGTATTTTCAAAAATCCAAACTTTACAGATCCCTAATTTTTAGGTGGTAAGCAAGCTTATCCCACATCCATTATTAAGTTTTCAGGTATAAATGGAAAAAATATATAACTTTGCATAATATATACTTGGGCAGCTCTCTAATTATATCTACATAAGGATCCTCATAAATATTGATTAAATTTATTGGACTCCCCTCACTGAAATGTAGCACTTTTATTATAGAATTCTGATTTTCATTTCTCACTAGAGCTGATTTCCCTCACTTTCATCCCCTTTTCATTTCATACATATGTTGATTAAAGTAACTTGGTTTACAAAAAGATTAAATCTAATTTAGGGTTGATATTTATGGCCTTGATATTTATGAAATAATTTTTAAGCTATTCATTTTTCATAAAGTCATGAAAATTCAGAATTATTAGAATTGATTATTGCTAATTTAGGAAATTTTGTCTGACACTAAGTGCTTGGTACATAGATTTAAATGATCCATTGTTTGCCTTCATGTCTGATAGGAAGAGAGAAAAGTCCCCAGCTCAGTAAAATGAAGCTATAATAGAGGTAGATTTATCTTTTGGTTTCTGGGGCTGTGTATTTATTTTTACCTAAAATTGTATTTCCCTTAAGATTTAAAAATTTTAAAAATTTTCTAATAATACTTTCTTACTTTATTTAAAGACTCTAAACTTTTTAATTTCACATCTGTAATTCATTGAGTCAGTTTATTATTTTCATTGAAAAGGATTTTCCTGATATCCTCATGTATGAATTAAATTCTTCATTTTATAGATGAAAAATGGTGTGATGGATGTTTGTGAAAGTAGATTAATTCACAGGCCGCTTGATTCTGCTCTTACTGTTCATCCATTAATTATGTTGCTCATATCACTTTTTAAAGTATGTCTTTTGTCCCTTATTTAAAATATTTATTGTAATTTCTCTCTTCTTTCTAAACAAGATATTGCTCTTAGATTTCGTTTGTACTTTATACTATTTAGTCTGCTTTTAGTATGTTTCACCAGTACATTTTTTTTTCTTTCTGTGGTTTGGTTTTAACTTTTTAATTTAAATTTTACTTTGAGATTTGGTCCGTTAGTGAGATTACTTAGCTTAAAAAGTTACCAGTTTTTAAAAGAGTATATGTAATGTTTTTCTTCAGACAATTAGTATAATTTTGTTATGATCATAATCACTGGAAAAACAATTGAAATTTATTTAATGAGCACAGTGGGTCTTTTTAATAAAATATGACTCATATTTTGTAAAATGATGAGGCATTTCCATAAGACAAACAAAGTGGTCTAATTATCACACTGTATAGACTCAATGACTTTTTTAAAGGGACGTGGTTTGCCTGAACTTCTTATTCTGTTGAATTTTCCTGTAGGAATATATGATAGATACTATTTACCATCTTTTATTATTAGGTTTCTTCTTAATTAAAATTATATGCCTTGAAGAATATTATAAAATAGGCTGTTTGTTACTTGGGTGATTCTTTTCTTTTTTGCTTGTTATTCCTAGCTGCTACCTTTTAAATAACCAGATCACCTTGCTCTAGCACCCTAATGTTCATCTAAAGCAATGACATTGGTGATTGTATTGTTTGAAAGAGTATTGATTTGGTGGGCCCTTTTCTAACAGTTACATTTTCTAATGTTTGCTGTCTGTTCTTTTAAAAGTTTGTTGGAGTTATTTTGTAATTTGATGTCAAGTTCATTTAAATATATTGCCCACCCCCAGACATAGAGTCTGTATTTAACTACTGCATTTATAAATGTTATCTTAAGAAAAACAACATTAGCATTTACAATGCTAATAGCAAGATAGTTAAATTCTAAGATGGGAAATTTTCTTAGCTTGTAACTATAATGATCATCTATGTATGCTTGAAATTTTGTTTTTCTCTTCCAAAACAGCTATAATGGATTTCCAGTTCTTAGGAACAATTTATTTGAGAGACCTGAAGGATTTTTACAAACACGAAAGAACAAATTGCCTTCAAAATCAAGTAGCCCTAGTAGTCCTTCTCCCATGTTCAGAAGAACAAAACAGGTGCTTTAAAATTTTTGCAGTTTTCATGTAATCACATATTAAATTTGACATCCATCCTCCCTCAATACACTTTACCACCCATAAATAACTATTATTAGCTTATAATGCTCCTTGTGCACTATGAAGATACAGTAATCTGACTTCAGGAAATTAACCTGGTTGTCTTATCCTAGAAATTTATTTTGCATATTGTATGATACAGATTCAAGAGGAAACTTAAAAATATGTTAATTATTGACAGATTTTGTTATGGAAATATTGTGACCTTTACTTGTTCAACATTCAGTTCAAGAATGATGTCTGATTGTATAAATTTTTTATGAGATTTTTGCATTTTTTTCTAGGAAATTAAATCAGCCCATAAAATTGCCAAGAGGTATTCTTCTATCCCTCAGATGTGGTCTCGGTGTCTACTACGTCACTGTTACGGACTGTGGTTTATCTGTCTCCCAGCTTATGTGAAAGTATGTCACTCCAAAGTCAGGGCTCTGAAAACAGCATATGATGTACTAAAAAAAATGCATTTGAAGAAGATGGATCCACCTGATGAGGTATCACTTATTCTTTAAAATATATTCCAAATTTAAGTACACAAGTATCTTTGTTTTTGTACACTTTTTACCTTGTGTTTCAGGTGTGCTACCGCATTCTTATGCAGCTCTGTGGACAGTATGATCAGCCAGTGCTTGCTGTTCGAGTGCTTTTTGAAATGCAGAAAGCTGGTATTGACCCCAATGCAATTACTTATGGTTACTATAATAAGGTAATCATTTTTGATTTAATGGAGAAAATTATTTTTTGTAATTATAAGACCTTAATTTAAGTGCAGAACTAATTGATGGCAGGGGGTTATCTGGCATTTATTTTAGAATTTTCAAAGTAATTTTGTCAGTCAAGTAATTTTTTGTTCTTCATGTTATACTATCTACTTTAGTATTCTTTTGCTGGACTCTAAAGCCAATATATGTTCATTTATAAATATCTTACTAATTATTTTATTTTGTTGAATGAATAGGCTGTTTTGGAAAGTACCTGGCCTTCGAGAAGTCGTAGTGGCTATTTTCTTTGGACAAAAGTAAGAAATGTTATTTTAGGAGTAGCACAGTTCAAAAGAGCTTTAAAGAAACATGCACATTTATCACAAACAACTTTCTCAGGTAATTAAAGGTTCTTAAGGAATGTATGTATTTTACTTTTTCTTCAAAATTAATTGACTAGTTATATTTTATATTTTTAGAAATTTTGAATACTTTAAAAATATTGAATATTTTCTGGTTTATATTGCCATTAAGCAAATTCTCATACAGTTGACTATTTTTTATTCACAGTGCTTAGGACTGAAAGTGTTTGAGATTTGATACTTTTTTTGGATTTTGGAATATTTGCATACATATGTATATGAGATATCTTTAAGGTGGGATCCATGTCTAAATATGAAATTAATTTATGTTTCTTAACATAAACCTCTGTATATACCTTATACACATAGCCTGAAGGTAACTTTATATAGTATTTTTAGTGTGCCTACATGTTGACTGTGGTCTTATCACATGAGGTCAGTTGTAGAATTTTCCACTTGTGGTATCCTGTCAATACCTAAAAAGTTTTGGATTTCAGGTTTTCAGATTAGGGAAACTTAACCTGTATTGGAGTATTCTTCTCTTTTAAAAAAACACCACATTTCATTTTTCTCCCCCTTAACTGTTAAATGTATCAGCCTTTGGAGGTCTTTGTTTCAGCATTCATTCATAATTGAATGCTCCTTTGTCATAGTTGTATTTGCTGGTTATGTGGTACTTTTCATGTTTGTTATTACATTAGTAAATATTTAGTTTGAATAGGAAACTCTAATGTGTATTTTTGGTATCTCCTTGAGTAGTAAAATGCTATTAAATTGTGTTCTTAAGCAGATGGCAGTGACCTGGATGCTGTTAGTCATGGCAGCATGGATAGTGGTCATGGGACACACACTGTGGAGCAGGCACCTTTTAATACGGGTTTAATCAAAGTATATGCTACTGATGATAGATCTAGTACAGGTTCGTGTGTGCTTATGTATACATTTATTATAGTACATTTTAAAAACTAGAGTTGCTAGTCTGTATTTTTAAATTTTCATTTTCAGTGATGTGTTTAATTGTCACTATTTAATTTTATGTTAGGTACTTGATTTTATATTAAATTTAATAATTATATGCAATTTTATTCATATTTTATTTGAGGGATTATAAAGTACTTTATTCAGGTATTTAGTACATGATAATCCATTATCCAGTTAGCTATGGGTAGCCACAGATCTCTTCTCCTTATCTTTTTTTTTTTTTTTTCGGTTTTGAGGATCAAACCTCCCAGGGCTTTGCACATCCTAGGCAAGTGTTCTACCACCAAATTATACACCCCAACCAACACCTTTACCATGTCCTTTACTTGGATAAATTCTTTGTAATTAGGAAAATATTGTTAGATATTTTTAAAGAAACTTGAAGCTCTGTTTCTGAGTTAATGGTGTTATACCAGTGTCAACTTCCTGGTTTTAACATTGTTCTATGGTTTTATAAGGTATTATTTGGGAAAACTAGGTAAAGAGTACCCCTAGTAATTCTCTACACTGTAGTAGTTGTATAACTTCTTCTGAGTCTTAAACTATTTTATTTTTTATTCTAAACAAAAAGCTATAATAATTTTTTTAATATTTTTTAATTGTAGATGGACACAATGTCTTTATTTTATTGCCTTGTATGTGGTGCTGAGGATCAAACCCAGGGCCTCATGCATGCGAGGCAAGCGCTCTACCGCTGAGCTACAATCCCAGCCCAAAGTTATAATAATTTTAAATGTAAAAAACAGTATACTCTTGTAATCCCAGCACTTTGGGAGGCTGAGACAGGAGAATTGCGAGTTCAAAGCCAGCCTCAGCAACGGCGAGGCACTAAGCAATTCAGTGAGACTCTGTCTCTACATAAAACACACACAAAATAGGGCTGGGAGCCAGGCGCAAGCCTGTAATCCCAGCACTTAGGGAGGCTGAGACAGGAGAATCGTGAGTTCAAAACCAGCTTCAGCAACAGCGAGGCGCTAAGCAACTCAGTGAGACCCTGTCTCTACATAAAACACAAAATAGGGCTGGGGATGTGGCTCAGTGGTCAAGTGCCCCCGAGTTCAATCTCCGGTACCAAAAAAAAAAAAAAATTAGGGCTGGGGATGTGGCTCAGTGGTTGAGTATCCCCGGTACCAAAAAAAAAATTATCTCACTGAAGATGAGATAATTAATTTCATTGAAATATGAGATTCATACATACACATAAACATTTTCTATTAAAACTGATGCACTTGAACATCATGAATTATTTGCATTATTCTAACATTTCATTACTATACTTAAAAAAATTACATGACTTTTTTGGGGGAGAATACTAGGGATTGTACAGGGAGGCTTTATCATTGAGCTATACCCCTAGACATTTTTTTAAAATATTTTTAGTTACCCATGGACACAATACCTTTATTTTATTTATTTTTTATGTGGTGCTAAGGATTGAACCCAGTGCCTCATATGTGCTAGGCAAGCAGTCTACCACTGAACCACAATCACAGCCCATCCCCATACATTTTTATTTTTTTTTAGGCAGGGTCTCATTAAGTTACCAAGGCTGGCCTCTAACTTGTGATCTTCTTGCCTCAGCCTTCCAGTAGCTGGGTTTATAGGTACCACAGTACCTGGCTTACATGGGACTTTTTAGTATAAGTACAAGCTCATAATGGACAGTTACTTTAAATATTGAAGAATTGCTAATAAAATATGAAGTCTTCTATCTCTGCAGATGGCAACATTATTTTGGTCTGTCTCCTATATCTACTTTTAGTAGCTAATAAGCATTTAATTAACTGATAGTAAGCTGACTGTGTTGAAGTATAATAGTCATAGTAATTCTTTGGCTGATGTTATTTATTAATTATACAATGTGAAATTTAATTATTATAGAGGCTATCCTTGGGTATTATCTCATAAAAATGAAGATATCCCTCTTTAATTTTTAACTATGGCTTTTTAAAAAGCTATCTTAAAACAGTACAGAACCAGAACCAAGCATGGTGGCACATGCCTGTAATCCCAGCTACTCAGGAAACTGAGTTAGGAGGATCCAAGTTCAAAGCCAGCCTCATCAACTTAGTGAGGCCATAAGCAATTTAGTGAGACCTTGTCTCAAAAATGAAAAATAAAAAGGGTTGGGGATATGGTTCAGTTGTAAAGTGCCCCAGAGTTAAACTCCTGGTACCAAAAAAAAAAAAAAAACCCAAACCCCAAAACAACCAACAAACAATAGCATAGAACCTAATAAAAGCATGATTTTCATCAAGATTATCTCAAATATTTTGATTTTAATGCCTTTGAAAGTGTGACCCAAAAACTTGATTAGAAAAACTACAAACCAACATTATAACAAAAATAATAAATACTTCAGATTTCTTTACAAATTTATAAACCATTTTATTTTAGTCTTGCATAATCATGATAGCTTTTTTTTTTTTTTTACAAATCTGGGAACCTTAATTCAAACAAAAGGGCTAAAAGGGTTACTTAAAATCATACATCTCCTGAGATTCTGAACCTTATCTTTTGATGCTAATTTCGTGTAACAGTTTAAATGATAGAAAGCATAGTTAACAAAACAATATAGTAGAAGTTTTCTTAAATCAATGTAACTTTTGTTATTCTTATTAATTTTTAACACTAGATATGTTTCTCATTCCTGTGATTTGCACTCATATGTAGTTCCATAATTATTCAGTTGAATTTTCAGAAAATTTAATTGTTTATCAATAAACTTAAAGAAGCCCTACTTTTTAGTAAAATCATTAGTCAGCTTCAGAGATGTATGTGTGAATGTTGTTATGAATTTCTTGTATATTTTCCTGCGTATACATAATGAGACCTCCAGCAAAAAGTTTCATTGCTTAGTTGCAACTCAGACTTTCAGCTAGAAAGGTCATGGAAAACATAAATTATGTAAAAATTGACTTGCCTGTGTCTTTCGGTGCTCACACAGTAGTATGAATGAACAGTTCCTTTGGACTGTAGTGTTAAGCCAGAAGTATATTGTTTTGAGATCATCTCTTTCTTACATTAATGAAGGTTGGGGAGGGTAGCTAACAAAATAATGCTTTTCTATTCAAAGCTGTCTAGAAAAATTTCTGTAAGTGAATCTAAACACTAAACACTAATATGTTGCTCTTAATTCCAATTGCTTTCACTAAAGTTGTTGATGATAAAACAACATAATAGGGCTTTGTTTAATTTTTCCCCCAGGTGGTCAGTCTGATCTTGGATATAATTCATTATCTAAGGATGAAGTTAGAAGAGGGGATACATCTACTGAGGACATTCAAGAAGAAAAAGATAAAAGAGGGAGTGATTCTAGTTCTTGTAGGTATTAAGTCAATATTGTATAAAATTGTGAACTTATGGGCTGGGATTGTGGCTCAGTGGTAGAGCGCTTGCCTCGTATGAGTGAGGCACTGGGTTCGATCGTCAGCACCACATAAAAATAAATAAAGATATTGTGTGTCCGTCTATAACTAAAAAAATTTTTTTTTAAATTGTGAACTTATATTCATAAAAATACAAGTGAATTTAAGTATAAACACAGTAGTTTTGCTTTCTATTTTCTCATGTAACTGCTTTTCTTCTCCAATAAGTTCTCTCCACCATCTGATAGTTTCATACAAACGCTTCAAGTATAAGATGTATAGTCTTAGTGACAAAACATTCTTCAATCTAATACTGTTAGAGTGAATGCTGTATAACACAAAAATACTCTTATTATGTAGAAAAAGTTCTTGAAACAGAGGCCCTTTTCTGAGATATTATAATACTTTTATTTAAAATTTGCTAATGGACTGTGACTATTGGACTATAACTATATTTACCCTCTTTGCCCACCAAAATGTCTCTTCTACAACTAAAGAGGAAATATAAAATTTGTGCATGAACCTCATGCATGACCAGTACTTAGTAAACATTCACACTTTGAGGCCTCATGCTTGACAAATATATACAGAGGTATCCAGTATATTCTCATTGTTTTCAGGTAAAATATTTAAGACTAAAAAGTACTTCTCCTTCTGCCTCCTACAATCTATATAGATTCCATTTCATTAACGTTTTCATTTTCATCTTTATAGTATCAGAGAACGAGAGTGCAAAAGGAAGTGCTGATTGCCTTCCTAAGCTCAACTATCAAAGTTCTTCCAGTATAGTTCGCCTCAGTGGTACAAGTAACAACAGTGCTGATAAAGTATCAGGAGAAAGCACAGGTGAGTTTAAAATATACATTTTTGGCCTGGGGTCGTGGCTCAGCGGTAGAGCGCTTGCCTAGCATGTGTGAGGCACTGGGTTTGATTCTCAGCACCACATCATATAAAAGAATAAAATAAAGGTCCATCAACATCTAAAAAAATATTTAAAAATATATATATATACACTTGTTTTGTGCAAAATAAATTGTATCTATATGTATAATGAATATTTATTTGTAAATAAATATTTTTTATAATATATTTATGCAGCCTCTCATGGCATAGCTTCGTAGGTGGAGTTTTATATTTTATAACATACTTTTTTAAGCTTTTATTATTACTGAGTATAGGAGCACACATTCATATTGTATACTGCCTTTTGAATTTGGGCTCTTGGGACTTTTTGAAAGGGGAAAGTGTGGGAGCAAGAGAGGTAATAAGTTTGAGGTAGCCTATAGCTAGCCAGTTTTTAAATGAAGTATATGGTTCTTTAGTCTACGTACTGTTTCTGTTTTTTCAGAGGTAAAAAGGGTAGTCTTTCAGATAGGTTAGGTAATAACACCCAATTTTTTTTCTTTTCAAAGTGTTTTTATGTACTATTTTTTATTTGTTAATAGAGCAATACTTGTATCAGTGAGAGAGGATATTAGCATTAATTTAAAGATGAGAAAATTGAGTTATAATCTGACATTGGCAGGTCACATAAATTATCAGTAGTTAATGAAAAAGTCAGATTGAAATCCAGAATTATACTTGTCTTCACAAATTTTTCACCAAACTGTTTTACAGTGGTTAAAGGAGCTTTTAGTCTAATATATAATTTTAAAAATTTTGGTATTAACTCACTTTTGCATCATGTTATAATCTAAAAAATACTGAAGAACTTACACTGAAATATCTTTATGTTCCAGTATAGTTCACCTCAGTGGTACAAGGCCTTGCTATAATATTTCTTTTCCACCTGCTTTTCTAACATAGTTAAAGATGCTTTCTAACTCAAGGGTGGGTAGACTATGGCCCAGATTTGGCCTGCATCCTATTTTTGTATTGTCCCACAAAGCTAGCAATGGTTTTGTGGGGTAGGGGTGTACCAGGGATTGAATTCAGGGGCTCTTGACCACTGAGCCACATTCCTAGCCCTATTTTGTATTTTATTTAGAGACAGGGTCTCACTGAGTTGCTTAATACCTCGCCATTGCTGAGACTGGCTTTGAATTCACGATCCTCCTGCCTCAGTCTCCCGAGCTGCTGGGATTACAGGCATGTGCACACTTGGCTTAGCAATAGTTTTTGCATTGTTTTAATGGTGAGAAGAAAATATTATGTGACACACAAATTATTTGAAATTCAAACTTTAATGTTCTTTTTAAAAATATTTTTAGTGTAGATGGACATAATATCTTTATTTATTTTATGTGGTGCCAAGTTTCAAATCCAGTGCCTCACACATGTGAGGCAAGTGCTCTACCACTGAACTGCAGCCCCAGCCCAGACTTCAGGGTTCTTAAATAAATATTTGTTATAACACAGCCATGCTCATCATTTATATATTGTCTGGTTGGTTTTGTACTATGTAGTACAGGTGTGTAGTTGTGATAGGCACCACTTGGTCTGCAAAGAATAAAATATTATTTTGCTCTTTTCAGAAAAATGTCTGTGGAGTCCTAATATCAAACAAATTTAGATGACCTATAATTATCTTACTTTGCGTTTCCTTTTTAAGTAATAACTTAAACATTAAAAAAGTTATTGCTGGGCTGGGGCTGTAGCTCAGCGGTAGAGCGCTTGCCTAGCATGCGTGAGGCCCTGGGTTCAATCCTCAGCACCACATATAAATAATAAATGAATAAAATAAAGATCCATCAACAACTAAAAAAATATTTAAAAAAAAAAGTTTTTGCTATAGTGGAATTACCCTACAACTAGTTAGTCTTTCCTAACCATTTTATAACTATAACCATTTTATAACTATAACCTTAGTAAACTTCTTGTTTTATTGTGCTTTCATGCTTAGTTTTTTCTTAGGATCTGTGTTTATGAACTTAAATAATGATTGCAAGTGATCCTGACATTCTGCCAGAGTAATAAATATCTAACTGATAACTGGCTTTCAATTCTTTATATGTTTAACAAGTCAACTTTATAAAAGCCTACAATGGACTTCTATAAGGATTCAGAAATTTCTATTTCTATAAGAATTTCCTTAGCATGAATTAGAGTAGTTAGTTTATCCTTCATATTTTTGGCTTCAGAACTTTCCCATCTGTTAAGTGCTATGGGTTTATCACTACTGCCAAAGACTTATGTATGGGACTTATAGAAATTCTTATTTTTCAGTAACATTTTTCTCTTATACTAGCACATATTAGAATTTAAAACAAATATATGGATATTTTGTTTATATCATTGGCTGTGTGTGTATAAATACTGAGTATATATAGCCAAAACAGCTTCTAAAAGATACAGGAGTAGAATAAACAAAGAGATATTTTAGTGTTTGATTGGCTATTGAAATAAAATTATCACCTTAAAGTTCTCTCTTAATATTATCTTGAGGGGCTGGGATTGTGGCTCAGTGGAAAAGCACTTGCCTTGCATGTGGGAGGCACTGGGTTTGATCCTCAGCACCACATATAAATAAATGAATAAATAAAGGTCAATCAACAACTAAAAAAATTTTTTTAAATATTATCTTGAGAATTTGATGTTTTGATAAGCATATTGAATTGATAAGAGTTCAACCATAGGAAAGTTTAACTCTGAAATATTCCTCTAAGCCTAATTCTGGTTTTAGTATCCTTCAACACTTTGTTTTTAGTTACTCATAATAGAATATTTCATACTATAATGTATTATAATTTATCATGTTGAGTTGGTCTAATGGCTGCAGTTGCTGTCCAATGGACAATATTCAGTCAGTAAATATTTTTTGAGCTCCTGCTATATGCTACCATATGCTATATGCTTCCATGTGCTCCTGGGAATATAGGAACAAAAAATAAATGTAGTCCCTGCCTTCATGGAGAAAGCAGGTGGGAGGATTGAGAACACATTAATCAAATAAGTATAAAAATTAAATACTATGAAGAAGAATTGTAAGTTGCTATAAGAGCATATTATAGATGGATCCTCTGTTTTGGGGGACACTGGTCAAGGAAGCCTTCCTTGAGAATATGATTTTTGAGCTTAAATCTGAAAAAGAAATAGAAAATAAATGAATATATAGGTTGGGCTGGAGGATGTGAGAGAGTGCATCCTGAGCAGAAGAAACCATATGTAAAAGCCTGTATCATAGAGTATTCAAAGATCTGAGAAAAGAGTAGATCAACTTCAGCCCTTTCAGCATTAAATCTCAGAAAATATAATTTACAGTTCTTCTACAAGTTTAGTTTTATTTTTCTCAAATAAGAAATTCAAAGGTATTACCCTATGTACATATCTGATTACATGACCAGTGTGATTCTACATCATGTGCAATCAGAAGAATGAGAAGTTATACTTCATTTATGTATGATGTGTCAAAATGCATCCCACTATCGTGTATAACTAATTAACACAAATTTTTTTAAAATAAAAATATGATTAAATGAATTTAATAAAATCCCCCCAAATATTTAAAAAAGAAAGAAAGAAAGAAATTCAAAGGTAAACAATTATTCTAGATGTCACTTCAGGGTCTTTGCCATCAGTACTCTTGACTTAACCAGGATTATAATATGGCCACAGCATTTCCAGGCATCATCTCTCTGTCAAGGCAGAAAGAATGGGAAAGAGGAGCACTGGTTACTTCTATTCCTTTAGTCAAGAAAATAAGTTCTTCCAAAACCCCTAAGAAACTACCACCTTAAAATCACTGCCCAGAATCCAGTTATAGAGCCACCTGGCTCAAGGAAGTTAAATAGTTTGCAGCTACTATGTTAGAGGCATGTAGAATCCAGCCTGGTCTGGTAGGATTTAGCATGAATATAAATTTAGGATTGGGCATACTCTGTTTGGGGGGCCTTGTATAATCTGTTACCTATTCTTATTTGCATGTTTGTAATTTTTACAGCCCTTTACAAATGTAGAAACCATTTGAAATTGTATAAAAACAGACCTCAGGCCAGATTTGGCTCAGGTTGTAATTTGCCAGCCTCTCTTAATCTTTGTCTTTAGGATGTGCCATAAGACTGACTTTGCAAAGGACCCTTGTACATCTATTCAAATGCAATTACAAAGTATTATTTATGGGTTACAAGATTCCTCCAAATCTTCTATAATATTTAACCTGTCAAGCAGAAGGTTTCCTAGGAGTTTCTTGGTTTAAGTCCTCAATCATAAGTTGATATGGGGAGGAAGACACTTTGCCTGTCTGATATGCTATTCTTCTTGTTATTGGCATATACTTATGAAAAAATAATAGTCTGTAATATATATATATTTTTGGTACTGAAGATTGAACTCAGGGGCACTCGACCACTGAGCCACATCCCCAGCTCTATTTTGTGTTTTATGTAGAGACAGGGTCTCACTGAGTTGCTTAGCGCCTCGCTATTTCTGAGGCTGGCTTTGAACTTGTGATTCTCCTGTCTCAGCCTCCTTAAGTGCTGGGACTACAGGTGTGTGCCACCACGCCTGGCTAATTTGTAATATTTAATGGTCTCTATTATTGTCATTTATCCCTATTCTGCTACCTGCATGCATCACATAGTAGAAAAAAGGTATATTTTTGGTAATTAACTCGTTATAGAGATCTGGTTCTATTGGATAAAGCAAAGAATAGTTAATAATACTGTACCTAGATTAATGCTTTTATAAGACTCCTACATAATGAGGACAATTAAAGTGATCAGAAACCTAGATTTCTGCATTCAGCATTGTCATCCAAGTAATTTGGTAGAAAGCAGTGGACACTATTTCTGAATAATGTGAGAGGGCCATTCACATTTGACTGGTATAAACTTGCAATCAGTATGTTAAGCAAGCAAAGGTAAAATTATTCACATCTATAGTCATAAGGATTTGGAGATTTTAAAATAAATTTATATTTATGAATAAAGCTAACATAGCTACCTACTATTTGATTTGGTTTTTTGGAGTTTGTTTATCTTCTGCTTATTTTAATAAGCAGAAGCCTCAGAATCTCATGTTTATTGAGCACAACCACAATTGTATAACCATTGCTATTTAACCAATTCATTAAAATTATAAATATATTATTATTTATAAAACATAAATCTTAATGTCTAGAACATATCAATTACATTTAGACAAATCTGAATTTGAATCTCAGTTGTACCATTTAAGGACTGGATAACTTTGGGCTAAATGATTAATTTGTCTATTTTTTCTCAACACATAAAAATATTGAACTGTTTATAGTAGGTGATACAAGTAAAGTACCTGATATGGTATCTGTCAAATAGTAGGCAGATCATGAGTACCTGCTACTATCTAGAATTTAAAATATTTAAGATGACTTATATTTGCACATTACATTTTCATGACTAAAAGCACTTTTCTTGTTTTATAGAAAACACACCTGAGCTGCTCTTAATGTCATCTCTTGAGGATACAAATGAAACAGGAAGCATGCAAAGTAGATACTTCAGGAAAAGACATAAAAGTGACAATGAGCCTAATTTGGAGCAGCAAATGGCCTGGGGAAATAGAAATCGTGATCTTAGTGGAGGGGCACTGATGGGATTAATGCTGAATAGAATTAATCAAGAAGCAAACACTGGAAATATAGTTGAAAAATTAGGAGCTGATGCAAAAATTCTTTCAAATGTTATCTCAAAAAGTACAAGACCAAATAGTCTTAATATTGGAAAGCCATCTTTAAGATCAAAAAGGGACAGTCTAGAAAAGGAATCCAGTGATGATGATACACCTTTTGATGGCTCTAACTGTTTGGCAGATAAAGTGGATTCCCCTGTTATTTTTGACTTAGAAGATTTAGACAATGAAACAGATGGATCAAAAGTGGGATACATTGCTACACAAAATCCCAAGAAGATTCAACGTATGAACAGTAGCTTTTCAGTAAAACCTTCTGAAAAAATTGATGTTGTAACAGGATTTGATCCCCTCTCTCTTTTGGTTGCTGAGACTGAACAGCACAAAGAGGAGGAGGAGGATGAAGATGATAGCAAAAGCATTTCAACACCATCTGCTAGGCGTGATTTAGCTGAAGAAATTGTGATGTATATGAATAACATGAGCAGTCCTTTGACAAGTCGTACACCAAGCATTGATTTACAGCGGGCATGTGATGATAAATCAACCAGTAAGAAAAGTCCAACATTGGTCAAGGCATGCAGAAGATCTAGCCTGCCTCCTAATTCTCCTAGGCCATTGAGACTTACTAAATCTAAAAGTTACACAAAAAGTGAGGAGAGACCACGGGATAGACTCTGGTCTTCTCCAGCCTTTTCACCTACTTGCCCATTTAGGGAAGAATCTCAAACTACATTAACCCATTCATCACCTTCGTTTAACTTAGATACACTACTAGTACCTAAACTAGATATTCTAAGACACAGTATGTTCACTGCTGGAAAAGGAGTTGCAGAGAAAGCAAGCAAGTGGTACTCAAGATTCACCATGTATACCACATCCTCTAAGGTAAGTTTTGTTGACATTTGCTACTTTTACTCTAAAATATCCACCACTACAAATGAAAACCTCATTGTAAAAATATATTTTAACCACTCTCTTTACACACAGCTTTACAAAAAGGACTCATGGGATATAAAAGTTTTGTTAGCTGTCAGAATCTGAGCTGAAATAGCTTCAAAAAGAAAGAAAATTAAAGTTATGTTTATAGTTCACTTTTGAAAGATAGTAAAGTGTAGCTAGAGTACAAAATTTGTGTTAAATGTAAATACTGAGTTTAAATAGTTCCCTCAAAATACACCATTTTTTTCCAATCAGTATCTGATATGCCTTCAAAAATTACCAGCCAGGGGCTGGGGTTGTGGCTCAGTGGTAGAATACTCGCCTTGCCTGTGTGGGGCCCTGGGTTCGATTCTCAACACCATGTAAAAATAAATAAATAAAATAAAGGTATTGTGTCCATCTATAACTATAAAAAATATTAAAAATTACCAGCCAGATGTATGATTTCTCCTTTTTTTTTTTAGTACTGGGGATTGAACTCAGGGGTACTCGACCACTGAGCCACATCCTCAGCCCTATTTTGTGTTTTATGTAGAGACAGGGTCTCACTGAGTTGCTTGCTTAGCGCCTCGCCGTTGCTGAGGCTGGCTTTGAACTCATGATTCTCCTGTCTCAGCCTCCCTAAGTGCTGGGATTACAGGCTTGAGCCACTGTGCCTGGCTTGATTTCTCCTTCTGGTTAGAATGGAGTAGTTCATGATAGACTTACATAACTCCCAAGAGCAAAAATCTAGATGAAGTATCAAAAGATTCTGTTTACAATCATCAGAGAACTTATAATGCAACTAGAGAAAAGAGAGGCAAGATTCTACAGAGGGAATTGCAGAGGAGCTGAAGTTCTATAGCCACTTTTTCCCAGAAGGCATTTGCTAATTAAGAGCATAGAGCATGAGCTCTAGCTCCAGGCTTTGCCTTATCAGAGAACTGAAGGAAGGGGATGGGAATCGGAGAGCAAAACAGAAGACTGAGGGGCCTCAAAGACACAGAAGGTTTTTTCCTTTAAGACATTTTTCAAATACTGATATTACATAAAATAGGTAAACAGAGAAAGCATTTGAAAAATAGAGTTCCCAGCAGTTTCATGATTCTGGGGACATAATAGCTAGTGTCGATGAGCTGCCAAGGGGAGGAGCTTTGGTGAATATATCAGGCCATCAGAGCTACAGACCTATCACTCAGGAGCATTGGTAAGCCATGGATAGACTGAGCTGGACCCAAAGTACAACTTAGACTTGACTCAGCTCAGCTCTGTGATTAGATTAAAACAACCAGTCTTTAGGTGGCAGAGAAAAGAATGTGCTCTTTCTGAAAGAATAATACATCTGCAATTCTTATAGTTTTTTTGTATACAGTGTCTAATATTCAATTAAAGATAGTTATGCCAAGAGACAGGACTATGGCCAAAAACCAGAAGAAAAACAGATGACAACAGAACCTCGGCTGATCCAGATACTTGAATGAGCAAGGGACTGTGAAAGAATTATTAGATACTCAAAATAGAGAAAACATAAAAAAATGGCTGCAAAGATGGAAAATTTCACCAGATAATTAAAAACTGTTTTAAAAGGATCAGATATAAATTGTAGAATTTAAAAATATATTTAAAATGTGGGAGATATAACAGCAGATAAAACACAGAAAGGCTAGTAAACCAAATAGGAAGTCATCAGAAAAATATCCACATTGAAAGTACAGACAGAGAAAACAAAAAATACAGCAAAATTGGGGGGTGGGGGGGTGTCAGTTAAAATACCTAACATTTAACGTTGAGTTAAAAAGAAAGAGAATTGGATCTAACAAATACTTAAAAAGCTAATTGTACTGGGCAAGGTGGCAAATGCCTGTAATCCCAATGGCTCAGGAGACTGAGGCAGGAGGATCACGAGTTCAAAGCCAGCCTCAACAACTTAGCAAAGCCCTAAGGAACTCAGTAAGACCCTGTCTTTAAATAATATTTAAAAAGAGGCTAGAGATGTGGCTTAGTGGCTAAGTGCCTCAGTTCAATCCCCAGGATCAAAAATAAATGAATGAATGAATGAATGAATGAATAAATAAATAAATAAATAAAAAGCAGAAAGGACTGGAGATGTAGCTCAGTGGCAGAGCACCTTTGGTTCAATCCCCAGTGTGCTGCCTCCCCGCCCAACACCTTATTTACAAGAAATTTCCAAAAATGATTAAAGATGTCAATTCACATATTTAAGAATTTCTGCAAATGCCAAAGAGAATAAATACTAAGAAGATCATATTTAGTTATCTAATATTAAAATAAAGAAGATGAAATACAAAGGAAAAATCTTAAAAGGTACTAGAGAAAAAAGATACATTGCCTTCAGAGGAGCAACACTAGGAAATGAAGACACTGGTAAGATATCTTTAAAATGCTGAAAGAAAACCACTGCCAACTTATTCAGCTACACTTAGCAAAAATATTTTTCAGAAGTTTTATGGTGAGAGTTCTGATTCCACTGGGATAACATAAGGCCATCACGACCCATTCCTTCTAATGATTACAACTCAAAACTCCAGAAAAAATATGAAAAAAAAATTAAATAACTATCTAAGGATTCTAAAAGAAAAATGAGCTGGCAGATTCTGTGGAAGGACCCACACAGAAATGAGTTTCCAGTTTTCTTCTTTCATGTCTCCTTACATCAAGGACAATCATTATAGTAGTGTACCGTAATAACTCTAGCAGATAAAATTCTAAAAGAAACCCAGATATCTTAAAGGACGGAAGAGGATCTCTGTGGACTCTAGAGTTGAGCAAAGTCAGGTGTGGTGGCACACACCTATAATCCCAGGACTTTGGGAGGCTGAGACATGAGAATTGCAAGCTCAAAGCCAGCCTCAGCAACAGCGAGGCGCTAAGCAACTCAGTGAGACCCTGTCTCTACATAAAACACAAAATTGCGCTGGGGATGTGGCTCAGTGGTCAAATACCCTTGAGTTCAATCTCCAGTACCAAAAACAAAAAGAGTTAGGCAAGAACCTCACACAAGTGTCATCCTAACCCTTGAGTTACACAAATATGGAATAGGATAAAAACAAGCATAGACAAGACTTATTACAGAAAAGAATTGGGAATGAAAAGATTGCCTACAGGACCCCGGTCCGACAGGCAGAGGAAGAGACTGACTGCGCATGCATGGAGGAGGGGACCCATTGCACTGCAGCTCCCCATCTACCAAAGCATGGCTGTCCTGGCCTGCTTCCATCTAGAGACAACAGCCAGAATCAGACCATCACCAAGGACCCTGTAGGCCCGGATACACCAGAGGTGAGGTATTGATTTTAGGGTAGTAACTGTAATACCTCAGATTGGCACTGCTAGAGAGGAAGACACATGAACAATATGAAAAAACAAGGGAAGAAAATGCCCCAATCAAACCAACAAGCTACAATAATAGCTGTCCATTGACAGCACAGTAGATGAAATGTCAGAGGAGTTCAGAACATACATAATTAAACAGATGTGAAAAGTACAGAATAATATAATATAATATTGCAGGCAACAATTTATCACTCCAACAAAGAGATAAGAGAGCAAATACAGGGAGCAAAAGATTACTTCAAGAAAGAGGTAGAGACTGAAAAAAAAGCCAAACAGAAATCCTTGAAATGAAGGAAACAGCAAACCAAATAAAAACTTCAACAGAAAGTATCACAGATTAGATCACTTGGAAGACAGAACCTCAGGTAATGGAGACAAAATATATAATCTTGAAAATAAAGTTGACCACACAATGAAGATGGTAAGAAACCATGTACAGAACATCCAGGAACCATGGGATAACATGAAAAGACCAAATCTAAGAATTATCGGGATAGAGGAAGGCACAGAGGTACAAACCAAAGGAATGCACAATCTTCAATGAAATAATATCAGAAAATTTCCCAAACATGAAGAATGAATTGGAAAATCAAATGCAAGAGGCTTACAGGACACCAGAGGTACCAAACTACAACAGATCCACACCAAAGCATGCTATAATGAACATGCCTAGCATACACAGCAAGGATAGAATTTCAAAAGCTGCAAGACAGACGTTTCAGATTACATACAGGGGGAAACCAATTTGGATCTCAGCAAATTTAACCCAGACCCTCAAAGCCAGGAGATCCTGGAACAACATATATCAAGCTCTGAGAGAAAATGGGTGCCAACCAAGAATCTTATATCCAGCAAAATTAAGCTTCAGATTTGATGATGAAATAAAAACCTTCCACAATAAACAAAAGTTAAAAGAATTTACAATGAGAAAGCCTGCACTAGAGAACATTCTCAGCAAAATATTCAGAGGAGGAAATGAAAAACAATGAAAATTGGCAAAGGGAGGAACTACACTAAAGGAAAAGCCAATCAAAGGAGAAACCAAGTCAAGTTAAAAGCCAAAATAAAATGACCAGGAATACAAATCATATTTCAGTAATAACACTGAATGTTAATGGCCTAAACTCATCAATTAAAAGACATAGACCAGCAGATTGGATTTTAAAAAAGACCCAACAATGTGCTACCTTCAAGAGACTCATCTCATTGAAAAAGACATCCATAGACTAAGGGTGAAAGGAGAAGTGAAAAATACCACTCACGTGGACCATGTAAAGAAGCAGGAGTTTCCATCCTCATATCAGGTAAAGTGGACTTTAAACCAAAGATAGTCAGAGGAATAAAGAAGATCATTTTATACTGCTTAAGAGAATCATACATCAACAAGACATAACAATCATAAATATCTATGCCCCAAATAATGGAGCATCCATGTATATCAAACAAACCCTTCTCAATTTTGAGAATCAAATAGACCACAACACAATAATACTGGATGACTTTAACACACCTCTCACCACTGGACAGATCTTCCAAACAAAAACTAAACAAGCTGGGATTGTAGCTCAGTAGCAGAGTTCTCGCCTTGCATGTGTGAAGCACTGGGTTTGATCCTCAGCACCACATAAAAATAAATAAAGATACTGTGTCCATCTACAATCAAAAATAATATTTAAAAAAAAAAAAAACTAAACAAAGGTAGTGCACCATGATCAAATGGGTTTCATCTCAGGTATGCAAGGTTGGTTCTACATACAGAAATAAATAAAAGTAATTCATCACATCAATAGACTTAAGGGCAAGAATCATATGATTATCTCAATAGATGCTGAGAAAGCATTTGACTAAATACAGCATCTCTTCGTGTTGAAAATGCTATAAAAACTAGGAATAGTAGGAACATACCTCAATGTTGTAAAAGCTATCTATGATAAACTGAAGGCCAACACCATCCTACATGGAGAAAAATTGGAAGCATTCCCTCTAAAAACAAGAACAAGATAGGGATGCCCTTTTCCCCACTTCTATTCGAAATAGTCCTTAAAACTCTAGACAGAGCAATTAAACAAAAGAAATTAAAGGGATACAAATAGGAAAAGAATAACTCAAACTACCATTTGCCAACAACATGATTCTATACTTAGTGCATCCAAAAATTCCACCAGAAAACTTCCAGAAGTAATAAATGAATTCATCAAAGTAGCAGGATATAAAATTAATACCCATAAATCAAATGCATTTCTATATATCAGTGATGAATCCTCTGAAAGAGGAAATTAGGAAAACTAACTCATTCACAATAGCCTCAAAAAAAAAAAAATACTAGGGAATCAATTTAACAAAAGAGGTGAAAGACCTCTACAATGAGAACTACAGGATCCTAAAAGAAATTGAAGATCTTAAAAGATGGAACGATCTCCCATGCTCTTGGATAGGCAGAATCAATATTGTTAAAATGGCAGTACTACCCAAAGCACTATGCAGATTTAATGTGATTCAAATTAAAATCGCAATGTTATTCCTTATAGAAATAGAAAAAGCAATCATGAAATTCATTTGGAAAAATAAGAGACCCAGAATAGCCAAAGCAATCCTTAGCAAGAAAATTGAAGCAGGAAGCATCAGAATACCAGACCTTAAACTATACTACAAAGCTATAGTAACAAAAACAGCATAGTATTGGCACCAAAATAGACATGTAAACCAGTGGTACAAAATAGAAGACACAGAGACAAACCCACATAAATACAATACATAAATACTAGACAAAGGCACCAAAAACACGCATTGGAGAAAAGATAGCCTCTTCAACAAATGGTGCTAGGAAAACTGGAAATACACATGCAGCAAAGTGAAACTCAACTCCTACCTCTCATCATGCACAAAACTCAAAAGTGGATTAAGGACCCAGGAATTAGACCTGAGACCCTATGCCTAATTGAGGAAAAAGTAGGCCCAAATCTTCTTCACGTCAGATTAGGCTCCGACTTCCTTAACAAGACTCTTAAAGCTCAAGAAATAAAAGCAAGAATCAGTAAATGGGAAGGATTCAAACTAAAAAGCTTCTTAGCAAAAGAAATAATGAGGTAAACAGAGGTTATATTCTGGGAGCAAATTTTTGCCACATGCATATCAGATAGAGCGCTGATCTCCAGGATATATAAAGAACTCAAAAATCTTAACACCCAAAAAACAACCCAATCAATAAATGGGCTAAGGAGCTGAACAGACACTTCTCAGAAGAAGATATACAATCAATCAACAGACATATGAAAAAATGTCAACATCTCTAGCAATTAAAGAAATGCAAATCAAAACTACTCTAAGATTTCATCTCACACCAGTCAGAATGGCAGTTACCAAGAATACAAACAGCAAGTGTTGGCGAGGATGTGGAGGAAAAGGCACACTCATACATTGCTGGTGGGACTGCAAATTGGTATGACCAATCTGGAAAGCAGTATGGAGATTCTTTAGAAAACTTGGAATGGAACCACCATTTGACCCAGCTATATCCTCAGTCTATACCCAAAGGACTTAAAATCGTCATACTATAGTGACACAGCCACTTCAATGTTCATAGCAGCTCTGTTCACAATAGCTAAAATGTGGAACCAACCTAGATGCCCTTCAATAGATGAATGGATAAAGAAACTATGGTATATATACACAATGGAATATTACTCAGCAATAAAAGAGAATAAAATTAGGGCATTTGCAGGTAAATGGAATATCATTTAGATATTAGCAGTTAGAGAATATCATGCTAAGTGAAGTAAGTCACTCCCAAAAAACCAAAGGCCAAATGTTCTCTCTGATAAGTGGATGCTGCTCCATAATGGGGTAGGGGGCATGGGAAGAATGAAAAAACTTTGGTCAAAGGGGAGGGAGGACATGGGGACAGGAAAGATGGTGGAATGAGATAGACGACAATGCCCTAAGTTTGTGTATGACTGCATATATGGTGTCACTCTATTAATTGTGTACAACCAGAGAAATGAAAAATTGTGCTCCATTTGTGTATAATGAATCAAAATGCATTCTACTGTCATGTGTACCTAATTAGAATAAATACATTTTTTAAAAAGGACTGCCTACAAAAAACAGAAAGTAACTAAGCTGATTTTATTTTAAAACAAAAATATCACCAGTACAGTAACAGTATCCACACTACACAGCCTAACATTTACATTGTCCAATATAAAATATTTGATATAAAATGTCAGAAAGGACTAGGGCTGTAGCTCAGTGGAAGAGTGCTTACCTAGCATGTGCAAGGCCCTGGGTATAATCCTGGCACCACGTGCATGTACATTGACACAAAATAACTAGAAATACAATTCCAACTCAGATGTTGGAATGGATCAGCTAGAAATTTTTAAGTAGCTATTATAACTAGATTTCATGAAGTATTTTTTATTTTATTTTTTTAGTCATATATTACAGTAGAATCTGTTTTGTTATACAAGCATGGAATATACCTTACTGTAATTAGGATCCCAGTCTTATGGATATACACAGTGTTGAGATTCACTGTGGTATTTTCATATATGTACATAGGAAAGTTAAGTCAGATTCATTCCACCGTCTTTCCTATCCATGACATATTAAAAAACATTTGAAGTAAATGAAAATAAAGGAATTCTCAGCAAGAAATAGAAACTATTAAAATCTTTGAGATACAAAGTGTGAAATAAACTCATTGGATAGGTTTAGTAGCAGAATGGACATGACAGCAAAGAGTCAGTAAACTTAAAGACTGAATAACAGAAATGACCTAATTTCTAGAACCAAGAGAGCAAAGACTTCTAAAAAAAAAAAAAAAAAGGAACAGAGCCTTGGGGACTTGTGGGACAATATCAAAAGGTATAAATAACATGCATGTAATTGGAGTTTCAAAAGAATAAAGTGATTGTGGCAAAAGATATATTTGAAGAAGAAATAATTGAAACCCTCCATATTTGGAAAAATACAGATACAAGAGACTCAACAAAATATAGAAAGGATAAATTCAAAGTAAACCACACCTTGGGCTAGGGTTGTAGCTCAGTTGTAGAGCGTTTGCCTCGCACGTGTGAGGCACTGGGTTCGATCCTCAGCACCACATAAAAATAAATATATAATCAAATAAAAATATTGTATCCATCTACAACTAAAAATATTTTTTTTAAAAAAGTAAACCATACCTGTACACATCGTAAGCAAATAGATGAACACCAAAGCTGTCCATCTGTTAAGAAAATGACTGCTGAAAAAGAAAAATATCTTGAAAACTATTGAAGAAAAATTATATATTACCTATAGAGGAACAAATATTTGAATGACCATGCATTTTTATAATAATGAATGGGGGGAATAATTCAGTGGGAAAGCATCTTTAACATGCTGAAAGAGAAGTTCTTGTCGACCCAGAATTTTATATTCAGTGAAAATATACCTTAGGGGTAAGGTAAAATACATTTTCAGATAAAAGAAAAGAATTCATGGACAGCAAACTTGCTTCATAAGATGTGCCAAAGGAGGTTCTTCAGGTTGACGATAAACGATGCCAGAAAGAAAACTGGATCTAGAGCAAAATAAATGTAAATAGTTGACTAATATAAAAGACTACTTTGGCCTCTGAAATTTCTTAAAAATACTTGTAATTCTCCAACACAAAAATTATAATGTTATCTCATGGAGTTTTTAATATATAGAGTAAAGGTACTTACCCCACTGATCTTTATTGTACTTATATTGTGATATAATACTAAAACTCTACTAGACTGTAAATGATTGAATATGTATGTCTTATATTCCCTAGAGCACTTGCTTAAAAATGAGATGTAGCCAAAAAGCCAATAAGAACATGAAAGAAGACAGGAAAGGAAGAACAGAGAAATAATACACCAAAATCCAATCTCTATCAATAAATCCATGCCAATAATTAAATTAACTGATATTTATCTAACCTCAGTTAAGAGGCAGAGATTGACAGAATGTGTATTGCAGGACCCTATTATCTGCCAGAAATACACTCTTAAGTATAAAGAAACAGTTTAAGTTCAAAGTGAGTGGAAGGTAAAAAACTACACCTTGCAAATAGTTAGCATAAGAAGCTTTAAGTGACTATTTTAATTGTAGAGAAAATAAACTTTAAGAGTATTGCTAGAGACAAAGAGCAATATTTTATAATGATAAGGCACAAGTCACCAGGAAGACACAACAGTTAGCCATGTATATACACCAAATCATAGGACCTTGAAATGATGACACAAAAATTGGCAAAATTCAAGGGAGTTCCACGATCTTAATAGATTTTAAGATTCTCTTCAGCTGTTGAACCAGCTAATAAAAACTGCTCAAGACAGATCTGAACAATGAGCTACCATGACATATTTGACATTTTTAGAATATATATTGAACAAGTACAAACAATATTTTCAAGTGCACATGATACAATAATCAAAGTAAACTTTATGTCTGTAAAGCTCAATGAACTGAAAAGGATCAAAATCAAAGTACTTTGTAAGTATTCTAAAACATTGCTGAGGAAATGTTTAAGTAAGTGGAGACACACTCCATTTTTATGAAGTTAAAGACAGAATCATTAAGATGCAGTTTTCCCCATGTTAATGCATAAATTCCAAGAGTTTTGTAGAAAGAGACAAGCTGATTCTAAAATTCCTATGGAAAATGAATTTTGAAAAAGAACCAAAACAATTTTGAAAAGGAAAAACAAAGCTAGAGAATTCACATTTCCTAATTTTTCAAAACTTGGAAAGCCAAAGCTACCAAGACAATATGGTAATAGTATAAACAGAGAGTAATGAAGGGAATAAAATTGATAGTCTAGAGATTAACTCTTACATTTTATGGTCCTTTCAGTTTCAACAAAGATGCCCAGGCGGTTTGACAGGAAAACGATAGTTGTTGGTTTTTTTTAAATAAATGTTGCTAGGATAATTAGATAAGCATATGCAAATAGGTGAACTTAGACAATCACCTGATATACAGAAATTAACTCAAAAAAGATCAAATGCCTAAATATTTAAGAGGTAAAAACATAAAAATCATAGAAAATTTTCCAAGACCTTGAGTTAAGCAAAAAATCCTCAGGTATGTGTTCATCCACTTTTTGTCACTATAACAGAATACCTGACAATAGCTACTTTTGAAGAAAAAGAGGTTTAGTTAACCCACAATTTTGAATGCTGAAAGTCCAAATGGCATAGCACAGGCTTGATATGAGCCACCCCTTAGCTGCATGACCTCATAACACCAATAGCACTGGTGGGAACATGTACTAGAGCATGTAAATGATTACATCCTGAGCCAGGAGGAGACAACTGATTGGGACCAGGTTTGCTCCTTTAAGAACCACCCTCTTGGAAGAGGTCAGGGGGTCACATGAGAAGTACCTTCTGAGGGCATACTCCCCACTGACCTAAGGAGCTTTCACTAGTCCCAGCCTTTTAAAGGTTCCATTACTTGACAGTACTTGCTACCCTGAGGACTAAGCCTAATTATTTGCTTGAGTCTTTGGGGGAGGATGGGAATATAAACCATAGCAGGTATGATACCAAAAGCATAATGTATAGAAGAAAAAATGATAAATTAAGCATTATTAAAATTCCAAACTTTGTGCTCCAAAAAATAAGAAGAAAATGAAAAGACAAGCCACAGATGGGAAAAGCTATACAAATTACACATCTGATAAAAGACTTGTATCCATAATATACAAACAACTAAGTCAGTAAGAGGACAAGGTAAAAGACAGGTATAAGATTCAACAAAGAAGATATGCAACTGGCTAAAAAGCATGAGAAGATGGCTCAGCATCATTAGTCATTAGGTAAATACAAAGTGAAACCATAATGTTATGCCACTTCATACCTACTAAAATGGCCATAATCCAAATGATATAACAAGAATTGGTGAGAATGTAGAGAAATGGGACACTCAAACATTGCTGATGGGAATGTAAAATGATACAACCCTTTGGAAAATAATTTGACAGTCTCTTGACACAGGTAAATACAAGTTTAACATAACTAGCAGTTTGATTCCTAGGTACCTACTCCAGATAAAATAAAACATGCCCTACACAAAGATTTGCATGCAAGTTTGCATAACAATTCTTCAAAAGAGTGTTAAGAACCCAAATTTCCACCAACTGAAAAATAGGTGAACAAAATGTGATATATTCACACAATGGAATACTATTTGACAGTAAGAAGGAATTAAATATTGATACATGCTAAAATTAATAAACTTCAGAAACCTGCTAAGTAAAAGAAACTAGATACAAAAAACCAAATGTTACATGAAATCCAATGGCATGCAGTGTCCCCAAAAGGCAAATCTATAGAGACAGATTAGGGCTGAAGGGGTTTGGGAATAGAGATTAAGTTATGAACAGAATAAAAAATGTTCTAAAACCAGAGAAATTTAATACAAAAAATATTGAATTGTACACCTAAAATGAGTGAATTTTATGGCATATAAATTACATCTTAATAAGTTCTTTTTTTGTTTTTGACCACAGTAGAATTCAACTAGAAATTAATAAGTAAGATATCAAGAAAAAACCAAAGTTCTAAATAATCCATGAGCCAAAAGTAAAGTCACACAAGAAATTAGAATATCATTTGAACAGAATGAATGAAAATACAACATCCAAATTTGTGGAATATAGCTGATCAATGTTTAAAGGGTAAACTTAAGGCTTTAAATGCTATATTAGGAAATAAAAACGATTTAAAATAAATGATTTATGATTTCACCTTAGGAAGATAGAAAACAGAACAAAATAGAAGGAAGGTAATAATAAAGATACAGCAGAAATCAAAGCCTAGTTCTGAGAATATTTTTTTTTTTTTTTTTTTTTTTTGGTACCGGGGATTGAACTCAGGGGCACTCAACCCCTGAGTCACATCCCCAGCCCTATTTTGTGTTTTATGTAGAGACAGGGTCTCACTGAGTTGCTTAGTGCCTCGCCCTTGCTGAGGCTGGCTTTGAACTCGCGATTCTCCTGTCTCAGCCTCCCTAAGTGCTGGGATTACAAG
>PVHX01004795.1:0-91766 GCA_004024805.1 Geosciurus inauris | reverse complement strand
TAGTTCTGAGAATATTAAAGAAAAAAAAAAAACTTTTTTTCATAATACACTCACAACACAGATCGTTCTATAATTCTAACATACATGGATTCCTTTCAGCCAGCAAGTAGGCAATCAGTTCTATAGTAGACTCCAACAGGATATCTTCTAATTCAATCAAGTCTGACACTACCTACATGGAGACAATAGTCAGATCCCACAGGTTGAGGACTCTGTCCCACAAGATGGCCACCGCAAAATCTGCCTAGGTGTCAGTCACAAGCCTACTTGTGTTTCTGACACACCAGCTGTAAATCTGGATTTCCACAATCCCCTCCTTGAGTTTGATTAACTTGTTCAAGAGGCTAATAGAACTCTATAGTAGTTTATTATAAAGGATACAGATGAACAGATGGAATAGGGGGAGAGTCATAGAGCTTCTACCCCTCTCTGGGCTTCCAATGCTGTCCTCTAGGAATCTCCACATTTTCAACTATCCAGAAGCTTTCTGAACCATGAACCTTTGGGTTTTATGGAGACTTCATCACATAGTCATGATCGAAACAAAGACAACTGTGGAGAAATGGGATCAAACAAAAAGGGTATGATCTGAGACAATGGGGAAACTCAACAAGGCCTGTCTGCTCATTCTGGCTTCCTTCTTATGCATTCCTTCTTCCCAGGTATGGGGCAGGGTCCCTTCTGAATTGTTTGATCTATGAAACAAGGTAGGTAGGTCATAGAATTTATTTCTGGCCAGCTCCAAGACGGGTATGGCAAGATTAGAGTATATTTTAAATGTTTGTGGCCTCGCTGGGAAGGAAAAAGTACCAGGTGAAAAGGCAGGAGATGGTCAAAGAGGGATTTTGCTTCCTGAGACTTCAAGCACTCTAGTATTATGAGAAAAGACTTTTAACCTTTATCCCTCTGAAGCTGTTCTGAAATAACAAGGGCTATGGAAGTTGTGAGCCATGAACTCTGGATGAAAACCAAAAAATATATATCACAATATCACTCATATAGTGTCTGATCCATTTAAGGCAATAAGTGGTTACAGGTATGCCCCACGATCAGTTTTGCCACTTGAGAGAGACTTGAGAGATGTTTTATAGCTATTGAGTATATTTATCAACCTGGTCTTTCATTAATAAGTATGTATGGACATTCATCTTTATAAATGCCCAAGGAAGATTTGATAAAAATGTAATGCCAAACCTAACTTAAAAGCATTTTTAGAAGCTAGAATAAAAGGAAACTTAAGTTAGCTTAATAGAGTACCAAAAAATTTAAAAAATTAAGCACTATATTTAACAATGAAACATTATCATCATTCCCTTTAAAAGCAGGATCAAGGCAAGGAAACATTCTAATACCTGTCAGATTCATCAGTATTCTGTATCTTCTAACAATGCCAGAAGACAAGAGAAAAAAATATTGCAAAATAATTAATAAAACTCAGTATTATCAACAAGTGAGATTATCTGTGACCACTGAAAAACCTTCTAAGTAAGATGACAACAAACATTTTAAAAATAGCTTGCCTGTATTTGACAGCCTGTGAAAAATAATAATAAAAGAATATGAGCCAATTTACCATAACAGAAGCCTAAAATGTTTAGAAGCAAAACCAACCTGAAATGTGTAATGCCTACATTAAGTAGAGCTATAAGACTTTACTGAAGAATATAGTGGACCCAGTATTGTAAAGGTATCAGTTCTTCCCAAATTCCAAGGGTAGTCTGATTAAAATACAAAAAAGAAAAAACCACTCCAAAACAACCAAACCAAATACCAGGATAACTTAGCAAACCATAATTCACTGGTCTAGAATTTATCTGGAAGAGAATAATTAGGAAAATCTTGAAAATGTGGGGCTACTCACCAATATGCCAAAACAAATGCTAAAACTATAATTAAATGTGTACTATTTAATGCAAAAGATGATAAATGGGCCAATGGAATGGAGGAAAGGCCAGGAACAAAAACTAATATGGAATATGAGATAAGAAGAGTTATCTAATCAGTTGGGAACAAGAGAATATTTGTGCTGGGATAATTAGCTGTCTATTTAGGGGAAGGTCAGATTCCTACACCTCACTGAACAAAAATAAATAAATAAGGCCTTAGATGGATTAGACATTGAAGTACAAAGAAAGATATTTTTTAAATGATATTTTTATCATCTTGGTGTGGAGAATTGGCAAACCTTGGAACACATAAAGGATGAAAAGATTTGATTGCATGAAAATGTTAACGCCATATGTGATTAAAAATAATAACACACAACTAGAAAAACCAAGTTGTATCTTCTAGGCAGTGGAATTATAGATGTTTAAAAATATATTTTCATACAAAAATCTTTTTTAAAAAATTTTTAGTTGTAGATGGACACAATACCTTTATTTTGTTTATTTTTTTAAATATTTTTTATTTGTTGATGAATCTTTATTTTATTCATTTGTCATTTATATGTGGTGCTGAGGATCGAACCCAGTGCCTCATGCATGCTAGGCAAGCGCTCTACCACTGAACTACAGCCCCAGCCCCTTGTTTGTTTATTTTTGTGTGGTGCTGAGGATCAAACCCAGTGCTAGGCAAGTGCTCTACCACAGAGCCCCACCCCTAACCCCACAAAAATCTTTGTTTACCATATTTTCTTACATATTCTTAGTGTAGCCAGAAAAAAAATTTAGCTTATACATTAGTATTATCAGAAATGAAAACTAAGGAATGTGTGTGTTTGAAACCTAGATTATTGTGGAAAAGAGTAAAATGTAATTCTAATGGTGTCTTAGTCTGGAAGATCAAGGAGGAAAGGAAATAGAGAGGAAAATAAAACAATAAATAAAAAGTAAAAGTCCTCTAAGTTGCCTTACTGATGGAGACATTTCTTGCTGGAAGTAAAAAATTATTTCTTAAAAATTGATCTCTAGCCTGCTTATTTAAATTAGGATGTCTTTGTATAATTAGTTGTTTTTTTCCAGAAGTTGTTAATCATTTGGGTAGTTAGATGATAGGTGTTTCCTTTACCTTAGAAATGACTTTTTAAATAATTTTACATATGAAGGAAATTAAGCTTATAATTATGTCCTTAGGATCAAAGTTCTGATCGTACCAGTCTTTCTTCAGTGGGAGCCCAAGATTCTGAATCTACCTCTTTGACAGATGAAGATATCTGCCATGAGTTAGAAGGAGCTACTTCCTCCCAAGAGAGCAGTGCCACTTCAGGAACTAAGGGAATTGATCTCAGTCGAACAAGCCTGGAAAGTTCTGCCTCCCTAGAAGGTTTGTCCATACAGTCTTGTCATATTGCATTTGGTTTGTAGTACCTTTGCTATTGTTCCTTAGGATTTAATTTTGTTTTTCAACTTTGTAAAAGCCTGCGAAGAAATCCAAAGAAAAACAATAAAAACAAAAAACATTCCCACCCCCTCATACAATTCTCTTCCTAGTCCTAGAAGTAACCATTTTTTAATCCTTTCATTTTTTTGTAAATATAGGTATTTTTAATATATTCTTATTACTTCCCTATCTTCTCATTCAAAAGGTAACTATAGTGGCTGGGGTCATAGTGCAGTGGTAAAGTGCTTGCCTAGTGTGTGAGTCACTGGGTTCAATTCTCAGCACCACATAAAAATAAAGATTCATTGACAACTAAATAAAAAATATTTTTAAAAAAAGTAACTATAAATTTTTTCCCACCCCTCACTTTTTTTTACTTAACAGTGTATCCTGAAGATCATTTCATATCATCACATAGTGATGTTCCTCATTCATTTTTACAGCTGCATAGTTCATCATATATGGTTGTATCAGTTTATTTTAACTACTTCCCTATTGATGGACATTAAATTTCCAGTCTTTGTAATGCTACTGTATATACATATACATATGTACATATATATACACACACATATATATCATGTTATTTTTTGCCAGTATATGTTGTTAGTTGTCATTTATAAGAAATCTCTTATGAAAATGTATTTGAAAGCCGGGTGCAGTGGCGCAAGCCTGTAATCCTAGCATTAGGGAGGCTGAGACTGGAGAATTGCGAGTTCAAAGCCAGCCTCAGCAATGGCGAGGCGCTAAGCAACTCAATGAGACCCTGTCTCTACATAAAGCACAAAATAGGGCTGGGAATGTGGCTCAGTGGTCAAGTGCCCCTGAGTTCAATCTCCAGTACCAAAAAAAAAAGAAAGAAAATGTATTTGAGAATCCAGTGTTTAGTATGGTTTCCTATCCCCTCTATTTCTTGTGAACTAATGGTTTATACCATTACATTTTGCATTGAGAAAGATTTTTTACATTGTTGTTTTTTCTGAATTACTTTTAATAATTTTGAATGGAACAGGTGGATACTTTATCAGAGAATTTATGAAAGTAAAAGGTTCTTGCTGGAGTTGTGGCTCAGTAGTAGAGCACTTACCTGGTATATGTGAGGCACTGGGTTCGATTCTCAGCACCGCAAATAAATAAGTAAAATAAAGGTCCGTCAACAACTAAAATATATATATATATATAAATTTTTTAGAAGATTCTTATATCCTCTCTCATCAATTTTAATGGTTTTGCTATTTGTTTTTTAATAATGAACAGGATCCCTGTCAAAGTTTGCCTTACCTGGGAAATCAGAAATGACATCTTCCCTGAACACGAGTAATACAAACATCTTTCAGAACTATGCAATGGAGGTATACAATTTTATTCAAGAGTATCTTTATGTACTACTTCCTAACATGTACATTTCTTAAATATTGATGATCCTGATAGAGTAATAAAAGTGAAATATATAGCATCTGAAATTTTAGAATACATATCTCACCCAAATAAAGTTGAAGTCCAGTGTTTGGATATTTATTATTTCAGATTATTGAAGTCATATTACTTTATTAGTGCAGTTCCATTCTTTCTTTGAGATTTTTCAGCATACATAAATATTTTCCTTTTTGGCATTTTTACTTATTCCTTGTTATATGGATATTCTCTTTGAACATTTATGTCACATCATAAACACTACCAATTTTGCTATGCAAACAAACTTTTGATAAGAATGCAGGAAGCTGTTTTGGTATTTAGTTGTCAGCTTCTTTCATCATGATTTTCATTCTTTGTGTCAGTTTGATGTGGATCTCTGCAAGGTATGCTCCTGTATCCCATTTGCTTACAATAAAACAGTTATGCTTTTATATTTTTAAACTTTTCCCCAATTTTTCTGTAAAAATCACTTCCAAATATATTTGTGAGTATGGCTGCTATTTCATGCTAGGTTTCATAAAGAAATCTGCGCCAGGTGCGGTGGCACACACCTGTAATCCCCGCACTTTGGGAGGCTGAGACAGGAGAATCGCGAGTTCAAAGCCAGCCTCAGCAACAGCAAGGCGCTAAGCAACTCAGTGAGACCCTGTCTCTACATAAAACACAAAATAGGGCTGGGGATGTGGCTCAGTGGTCAAGTACCCCTGAGTTCAATTCCGGGAACCAAAAAAAAAAGAGAGAAATTTGCATATAGCTGGAAGACAAATGATGAGCATTGATGTTGCTATTTACAAAGTTTTGGTGGCTTTAAGAATTTATTTAATTTATAAACATAATTTCAACATTTACAGTTATCTACTGTAGTGCTTCTTAAACTGTCTATAGTGATAGACCAGGCTTGTTTTTTTTGTTTAATTCCTAATTTGATACTCTTGTAAAATATATTGATTATACAATTAGATGTTACAACCAGGTCAAATTACTTTATAGGTTTCTGAGTCTTTTCAATCACTTTACTTACTACAAACCAGTAAGAATTTGTGGACTAGTACTGGTTCAGTGACCATACTTTTGAGTAGCACTTAATCTATAATTACAGATGCCTACCTGGGGTATTAGCAGATTAATCCTTGAGTTTACTTTTCCATAAATAAAATTACAGCAAATAATTTGATAATGGGAAAAAATAATGATAATGGGGAAAAAATAATGATAATGTGGAAAAATGCTCACTTCAATACAAGTTTCCTTTTTAGGCAAAAATTTTTGGTGTGGATTTAGCTGAAATAATTAAAGATGAGTGTAGTATATAACACACTGAATGTAGTCTGTTTCTTGTTTGTAATGTTCAGATCCTTCTGATTTTAATTATCCAGTAGATTTATTAGTTGAAATCATTTTAAATTCATAACATTCATTAACCAGCTTGCTTTATAAAGTGCCATCTTCTCCCCTAGGTTCTCATCTCAAGTTGTTCTCGATGTAGAACTTGTGATTGTCTTGTCCATGATGAGGAAATCATGGCTGGCTGGACAGCAGATGATTCAAATCTCAATACTACATGCCCATTCTGTGGCAATCTTTTTTTACCCTTTCTGAATATTGAAATAAGAGATTTAAGACGACCTGGAAGGTAATGATAAGATTCCCCCCACCCTTTATATTTAAGTGTCATGTCTCCAAGGTTATCTCACTTCTTCAATTCACATTCCAGATACTTTTTGAAGTCAAGCCCCTCTACAGAAAGTACCCACTTTCCATCCTCTTTTTCAAGTCAGACAAAGCAGAATTGCATTTCAACATCAGCTTCTGGTCTTGACACATCTGCTATCTCTGTTCAAGGGAATTTTGATCTAAATAGGTAAGTATGATTATGAGGAACTAGGATTTTTTTTTTTTAATACTGGGTCTTACTGTGTTGTTGCACAGGCTGGTCTCAAACTTACAAGCTCAGGTTATCTGCGTGCCTCAGCCTCCCAAGTAGCTGAAACTAGAGGCATGCACCACCAGGCCCAGTTAAAACTGTATTTTAACAACGTATATTATTCATGTTTTCAATGTATGACAGATGAATTAGCTGAGCATTTCAAGGTTAAAATTTCTGTGAAAAACAAATTCATAATCTTAAATTCTTATTTCTAATAAATAGCGCTAAAAATTTCCTAATAGCCTAAATGTTTAAATATTGAGTTTTTCTGTTTTATGAACCTCCAGAGTTTAAGTTATATGTACATATGATAGTGTTTACTAGTATTTTAAAGGTAAAAAACTCTGTAGAACCCTTGAAGTTTAGAAGGATCATCTTTTTCTTATCTCCAGCTCTTTATAAATTAAAATAATACTAGCTTATAATTTGGAATATTTAATTTTCTACTAAGGAGAATTTAATAATCTAATAAAACATTTGGAGCTAAGATAAGAAAACTATAAAATAAAAATTTATGCTATTATTATATTAAACTTAATGTAAGTAACCTACACTTAAATGCAGAAACTGAGTCTGTTTTGCATAAGTGCCAAACAACCCATAAAAACTGAACAGGTAAAGCCATATTGGTACCTGCATGTGCCAAAAGTAACTGTATGGCATTGGCAGGCTAACATAACTTATTTGGTCGTAAGTACTTAAGACAGTAAAATCAAAAATCTGTGCATGCACTTTCTTTTATCATAGAAATGTTGTATCTCTTATCTTTGTCTTTTACCCTCTTGTGATTGCTGAAAGAATGTGTCCATTTCCTCTACTTGGTATCCCTAAAGGGTATTGTGGTTCCTGCTGTATAAAAGTTGTCTCCTAAGGGGCTGGAGATGTAGCTCTGTGGTAGAGCACTTGCCCAGCATGTGTGAGGCCTGGGTTCGATTCTCAGCATCACATGAAAATAAATAAATAAATAAAATAAAGGTCCATCAACAACTATAATTTTAAAATATTTCAAAAAAAAGTTGTCTACTAAGTGTTTTAAATAAATGAATCTTGGGCTTGGATTGTAGCTCAGCGGTAGAGCACTTGCCTCGCATGCGTGAGGCCCTGGGTTCGATCCTCAGCACCACATACAAAGCAATAAAATAGACATTGTATCCATCTACAACTAAAAAAATATTTAAAAATAAATAAATAAATGAATCTTTAATATATAATGTTCACTTCATATAAAGGAAAATATGTGTGACTACTACAGTACTTTAAACATATCCCATTTTAAAGCCCAAGTGGCATATTTCTTTTGATTTATTGTGCTATGTTCAGTTCTGATTCTAAAGAAAAGAACATGTTTCTTCTAGATGAAATAAATCTAGACACTGATCTGATTTTTTTTCTTTTTTCAATACCCTAGCAAATCTAAACTGCAGGAAAATCCTTGTGCCCAAAGTATTCAGATCCCTGCTAATAGATCAAAAACAGCTATATCAAAATGTCCAATATTTCCAATGGCCAGAAGTATTAGTACTTACGGCACCTTGGATAAAGAAGATACTGGAAGACAGAAGTTCTTTCCCACAGGCAGCCTGCCAGCTACTTTACAAGGAGCTACAGTATGTATTGGGGTTTTTTAAATTTGGAAATGGATCGTTTACATATGATTTTGTTCTCCTTGTCCTGAAGAACTTTATTAGCTTCAATTTTATCACTGCCATGGAAGAGTCTTATCCCATGATAGAATTATATTACCTTTCTACTCAAATGGAAATCATTGACAGAATATTTTTTACTAATATTATGGTACCACCCATATATTTATCACTTTTGGTTTTTATTTATTCAACAGGATTCTTTAGGATTAGAATGGCACCTTCCAAGTCCAGATCCTGTCACTGTTCCATATCTTAGTCCATTAGTGGTATGGAAAGAACTTGAGAGCTTATTGGAAAATGAAGGTGATCATGCAATAACAGTGGCAGACTTTGTGGACCATCATCCAATTGTTTTTTGGAACCTGGTGTGGTATTTTAGACGTCTTGACTTGCCCAGTAACTTACCTGGATTGATTCTTTCTTCTGAGCATTGTAATAAGTATTCAAAGGTATGAGAGTAAAAATTAAAAGGCACTCCTACTATCACCATCATAAAGTTTGCGTATTTCTTGGTAAAAAGTAAGGTTCATTTTGTGCTACATATTTTTAATAACCATCTAAATCATTAGAAAAGTAGAATTATCTTAGTTGCATTTACAAATAATTTTTTTTTTTACAGTCAAGCAGTAAGACAAAGTCATGGGTTTTAGCTACCTCAAATTTACAGAAATATTTACAGAAATATGCTTGAATTTCTGTTATCACTTTAAGAATAGACTGAAAGCAACTCTCGTGAGAAGGGTTTGTGAGTTAGCCTCACACAAATCTCAGACCTCCTTCAAAAACAAGCCTAAGCCGGGCACAGTGGTACACGCCTGTAATCCCAGCACTTTGGGAGGCTGAGACAGGAGAATCACGAGTTCAAAGCCAGCCTGAGCAACAGTGAGGTGCTAAACAACTCAGTAAGACTCTGTCTCTAAATAAAACAAAATAAGGCTGGGGATGTGGCTCAGTGGGAGAGTACCCCTGAGTTCAATCCCAGGTACTAAAAAAAAAAAAGAGAGAGAGAAACTAAAACAAGCCGAATGATTTGTTTAGGAGGATGCCTATAATTCATATTCATATTCAAACATGTGCTACCATTCTCTTTGTTCCTTTTCTCTAAATTTTTGCTTAATGGGCAGTTAGTTTGTTATATGTTTGTTTATTTATTTAACGTTTTTTGTGATGCTGAGGATCAAACCCAAGGCCTCACAATGCTAGGAAATGGTCTACCGCTGAACTACATCCCCAGCCTCCATTGATATCTCTTTTTTTTTAGTTATGGATGAACACAATACCTTTTTTAATTTTTTTTTTTAGTTGTTGATGAATCTCTTTACTTTATTCATTTATTTATATGCATCTGATAATCAAACCCAGTGCCTCACACACGCTAGGCAAGTACTCTATCACTGAGCCACAACCCCAGCCCTGTACACAATACCTTTATTTTATTTATCTTTTTATGTAGTGCTGAATTTCAAACCCAGGGCCTCACATGTGCTAGGCAAGCACTCTACCACTGAGCCACAACTTCAGCCCTCCACTGATATCTTTGATATGTCATTCTGTACGTGTTTTTTATGTTTTATTATGCCATCACTATCACTAAAGCTCGGGAACTTTATCTTCTCCCTTCTTGTATTTCACATCTATTAAGTGCAGGTACTTTTGATTTACAGTACATCATAAATGGGTGGCAAAAGTGGTAGCTCAGTCCTAATTATCTGGGCGAGAGTTGTAGACCTATTAAAAATAGAACTCCTGGGGCTGGAGATATAATCTAATGGTAAAGTGCTTACCTAACACATGGGAGGCCCTGGGTTTGATCCCCTGCATTACAAAAAAAGAAAGAAAGAAAGGAATAGAACTCCTGGATTCATCTTTCTGTGGACTTTGAGAGTCATGAACAGGGACAAGATTAGTCCTTCATGAAACCATTTCTCACTCATTTCAAATACTTTGTAAAATTGGTTACTTTAGAAGTTGTTAGCTTCAAGTCAGGCACAGTGGTGCATGCCTGTAATCCCAGCAACTCAGGAGACTAAGGCAGGAGGATCATAAGTTGAAGGCCAGCCTCTACAATTTAGGGAGGCCTTAAGTGACTTAGTGAGACCCTGACTCAAAAATAAATAAATGAAAAGGGATGAGGCTCAGTGATAAAGTGCCCCTGGGTTTAATCGCCAGTACCAAAAAAGGAAAAAAATTTGTTAGTTTCTCTATTCAATATGTCTTCCTTCAGTTGATATCAAATGCATACAAATCAATCATTTTCTGGTTTTTTTTCTCCTGTACACTTACAACCTAAACAAAAATTTATGAAGATTTTATAAAATATTTACAAAAAATTATCATATAAAGATCACTAATGAATATTTTTACTCTACAACACAGATTCCCCGCCACTGTATGTCTGAAGATAGTAAATATGTTTTAATACAAATGTTATGGGACAATATGAAATTACATCAGGATCCAGGGCAGCCTTTGTACATTCTCTGGAATGCCCACAGTAAGTGCCATAATGTGATGCTGACTTTATTCCTCAGAGAGTAATCTCTGCTTGATTTAAACAGCCTAAACGTATAACTGACTTATTTTACTGTACTACTTTTTGTCTTACAGGTCAAAATCGTACTCTTTTGTTTGAGAGTGAGTGTAAAGTTTGATTTTTTTAGTGCTTCCTTCTATGTAGGTCAAATTTCTCAGTGATTGGGTTTTGTTGTTTGAGGGGTGCTGTGTATGTGCTAGAGGGCTTGGTTAAGTTCTGTACCGTTTGGCTTTTAGCACACTGCTTGTCCTAGTTTCTTATGTTTTATTTATTTTCATTCCTGGCTGCTAATTTCCTTCAGGGGCTGTGTTAAAGGAAACTATTTTGGGTTGTCTGTCTGAAACCACAAAAACTTCCAGTCTATTTTTGTCATTATTTGTCTTATTTTTCTTTTTTTGCTTTCTTCATTCGTAGATTTCTATTCTTTTATCTATTGCTCTTAAATTTGTTTTTAGCGCTTTGTATCTTAACAGCTGTCAGTTGCTGTTTAATTTCTTCTTTCTATACAGAACATTTCCTTCATCTGTTCTTTTTCTTTTTACAGCCCAGAAGTATCCAATGGTTCATTTATTACAAAAAAATGATAACTCATTTAACCAGGAACTATTGAAAAGTATGGTAAAAAGCATTAAAATGAATGATGTCTATGGACCAATGAGTCAGATTTTAGAGACATTAAATAAGTGTCCACATTTTAAAAGACAGAGGTAAGTCATTCTCTTAAATGATTGCTTAGTAATTTTTTTAGACTATATCATGTTTATGTTAACATAAATATTTTTGTAGAGAACATATAAACTATATGGATACTAATATTTTGTTCATGTTTTTTACTCCCTAGGAGTTTATACAGAGAAATACTGTTTCTCTCACTTGTGGCACTGGGAAGAGAAAACATTGATATAGGTAATTCAGCATAATAAATAGTATATAACATTTACATGATATAGTATAAATTTCAGTGTTTTCTATTGGTGGTCTTAATTTATTATATTAATAAAAAATGTTTCTTTGATTTTTGTCTATTATAAAAGTTACTTTTACAATATTTTGTATTTTTGTAATGGTAATATTAACAAAGATAAATAATAAAAGTAATGTAGCAAGTGCTTTCCATGTATTATCTCATGTAATTCTCCCAAAAATCCTATGAGAAATGGGTACAATTATCATTTTCATATTATTGAAGATACTGAAGGTCTCAGAGGTGAAGTAGCTTAATCTCAGGTTTCACAATAAATAATAGAACCATATTATAATCAAGCAGTCTTAATTTCCAATCCAAGGCTTTAAGTAATGTGTCATACCACTGATAACATGAGGCTTGTCCAGAAAGAATATATATTTTAGGAGATTTTAAACTTTTTTGGCTGGTCATATCCTTCAACCAGTTATTGTACTTGGACTCTTTTTTTTTTTTTAATTTTTTTTTTTTTTTAGTTGTAGATGGACACACTGTCTTTATTTTATTGCTTTGTATGTGGTGCTGAGGTTCGAACCCAGGGCCTCACGCATGCGAGGCAAGCGCTCTACCGCTGAGCTACAATCCCAGCCCAGTACTTGGACTCTTTTTATTTGTTTTTTTGAGATGGGACCTTGCTATGTTGTCCAAACTAGTCTTGAAACCCCTGGACTCTAAGAATCCTCTTGCCTCAACCTACTGAGTGCTGGGACTATAGGTCTGTGCCTCTTCACCTGACTAGCTTAACCTCTTAAGTTTCTACTTCCAAATCCTAAGAAAATAAAAGGAAGGAAGGAAGAGCTGGGATTGTAGCTCAGTGGTAGAGCGCTTGCCTCACATGCATGAGTCACTGGGTTTGATCCTCAGCACCACATAAAAATAAATAAACAAAGAAAGACACTGTGTCTATGTATAACTAAGAAATATTAAGGGAGGGAAGAAGGAACGGAGGGAGGGAGAGAGGAAGGAAGGGAGGGAGGGAGGAAGGAAGGAAGGAAGGAAGGAAGGAAGGAAGGAAGGAAGGAAGGAAGGAAGGAAGGAGCTGGAATTGGAATTGTGGCTAAGTGGTAGAGCACTTGCCTAGCATTCGTGAGGCACTGGGTTCAATTCTCAGCACCGCATATAAACAAATAAAGTAAATAAAGATCCATCAGCAACTAAAAAAATATTTAAAATAAATAAATAAATGTGTTGTGTCCATCTACAACTTAAAAAATATTTTTAAAAAAAGAAAGGAAGCGGGGCTGGGATTGTGGCTCAGTGGTAGAGCGCTTGCCTCGCATGCATGAGGCACTGGGTTCGATCCTCAGCACCACATAAAAATAAATAAATAAAATAAAGATATTGTGTCCATCTACAACTAAAAAAAATATTTAAAAAAAGGAAGGAAGAAAGAAAAAATGAGTGGCAAATTTAGTTCTAGATTTAATTTAAATAGCTGTCAGCCATTGAGAGACTCAAGTAGAGTTTTGGCATTCCGTTTGAAAAGTTACAATATTACAAACAGTATGATGAAAATGATAATTGATCCACATAATTCATCTGATGTGAGCAGTTTCTGAGTTGGGTGCCCTACATAATAAACCCACTCACTAGTTAAGAGAATATGTAAGGGGTCATGATTCTATTAGGTGATTGTACACTGGTCTTAACAAAAACAAATTAATTTTTCAGCATCAGCACTTCATTTAACTTTTTTAAAAAATATTTTTAGCTATAGATGGACACAATATATTTATTTTTTATGTAGTGCTGAGAATTAAAACCAGTGCCCCATACATGCTAGGCGAGTGCTCTACCACTGAGCCACAACTCCAGCCCACTTCATTTAACGTTTAAAATGCCACAGCCATTGATTAGTGCCATCGGTCATGATGATGATATATAATAAGTATTGCGCTATTACAAGTAATGCAATCAGATGGACCATGAATAGAAAGTAAGGCCCTGGTGCTGGCCTTCCAACAGTTCACTAAGGAGTGGGTAAAAAAGCAGTAGTTAGCAAGTAAAGAGGGCAACTGAACACTACTGTCCCTAACTGGGTATCTCAAGGGTTTATCAGGTGCCTTCTAGTCAGAGGTAACTGTACCACCAGAAATTGTCAGCCATCATGCCACAAGATTGTAGAATTTGGCAGCAAAGGTGTATATGGGTGGAATGGCAAGAATCTTACAGAATGAAATTATTAGAGTGTGGTATTTTAAATGAACATTTGAGAACAAAGACTCATTTGGCTAGAAAATTAATCTGCTCATGTAGAAAATATGAATGGGAAATTGGCTTACATGAAAATGGCCTTAAAAGTTTAGCTTAATCCAACCTATATAGAGATCAGTATTTAGTATCTTTGTTTAAAAAAAGAAAAAAAGTATGACCCAGAGAAGTATAATCAGGGAACACTGTACTTAGAAGTCACATTAAATTGCTGATCACCTAATTGAAATAAAATCAGGACTCTTGGGAGAAATTCTGATAGAAATATAAAAATTATTTAGAATCAAGGAATATTTGAAGGAAGTGTAGTTTATTTAACCTGTAGTGTTCTTTGTAAGCAAATATTATATGAATGTGTCAAACTGCCCTTTCTGCTAGAAAGAGGAACAGGATGAATAGGTTCAAATGCAACCAGGGGACTTTGAGCAGAATGATGTGAATATTTGTTTTTTACATTAATAGTTGTGAAACACTGGAGAGTATTAAAAATAAGAAACTTGACAAATGATTCTAAGTTCAACTGGAAAAATAATCATGTAGGAATAGGCTAGAATAAATATATAGTAAAAGAAATAATAAGGGAATTGAAATGGTATAGTAGAAAATGTATAGTTAACACATAAGAAAGAAGTGATGGGGAAAAAAGAAAGATGACAGGAAAAATAGCAAAATTGCACATATAAATCCTTCTTTGTCAGTAAGTGCATTATATGTAAGTTGACTAAACTCTTCGACTGAAAGGCAGATCTTCTAGAAGAATGAGTGGGTCTTGTGGCACATGCATGTAATCTCAGCTACTTGGGAGGCTGAGGCAGAAGGATCACAATTCAAGGCTGGCCTAGGAAATGTAACAATACCCTGTCTCAAAATAAAGGGATAGGGGGCTGAGGTTGTGGCTCAGTGGCAGAGTGCCTGCCTTGCATGTGTGAGGCCCTGGGTTCGATTCTCAGCACCACATATAAATAATTGAATAAAACAAAGATCCATCAACAACTAATAAAAATATTTTTAAAAAAATAATAAATAAATAAATAAAAAGGGATAGGGATGTAGCTTACTACTTGCCTAGCATGTGTGACACCTTGGGTTCAATTCCCAGTATAGGGGGAACACGGGGTGTATAGTCCACCAAAAATATATTGTAAATATAAAAATATATGCATCTTATAAGAAAACATAGGTGTAAATCTTCACGATCTTGGACTAGGCAGTGATTTTTTTTAAATTTTTTTTTAAATAGCTTTTTATTTTATTTTTTTATGTGGTGCTGAGGATCGAACCCAGTGCCTCCCGTGTGCTAGGCGAGCACGCTACCACTGCGCCATAACCCCAGCCCTAGGCAATGATTTCTTAAATGTGATATCAAAAGCACAAGCAAGGGCTGAGGTTGTGGCTCAGTGGCAGAGTGCTTGCCTCCCATGTGTGAGGCACTGGGTTCGATCCTCAGCACCACATAAAAATAAATAAACAAAATAAAGATACTGTGTCCATGTATAACTAAAAATCATTAAAAAAAAAAAAAAAGCAGCCAGGCGCAGTGGCGCAAGCCTGTAATCCCAGCACTTAGGGAGGCTAAGACAGGAGAATCACGAGTACAAAGCCAGCCTCAGCAAAGGCACTAAGCAACTCACTGAGACCCTGTCTCTACTACATCAAACACAAAATAGGGCTGAGGATGTGGCTCAGTGGTCAAGTGCCCCTGGGTTCAATCTCCAGTACTAAAAAAAATCCCACAATCAAACAAATAAAAACATAACCAAATAAAAAATTGATTAAATTGGACATCATCAAAATTAAAATCGTGTGTGCTTTAAAGAACAGTATCAGAAAAGTGAAACTATAACCTACAGAATAAGAGAAAATATTTGCATTATGTCTGATAAAGGCTTAGTAATCAATATATATAAAGAACTTTTATAACCTGACATTAAAAGCAATCCAGTTTAAAACTTGACAAAGTGTTTGAGTAGACTTTTCTCCAAAGATGTAGGAATAACTAATAAACACAAGAAATGATGCTTAACATCTTTAGTCATTAGAAAAATGAAAATCAAAACCATAATTACATACCACTTCACACCTTCTAGGATAGCTGTCATGAGAAAAACAGAAAATAACAAGTACTGGCAAGGATTTAGAGAAACTGGGACCATCATTAGTTGCTAGTGGGAATATAAAATTACGTAGCTACTGTGGAAACAGTTTTTTCTCATCAAAATGTTCAACACAGAGTTATGACTCAGTAATTCCATTCTAGGTGTATATTCTCAAGAGAATTAAATACATATTTTTAATAGAAACTTCTATATGAATGTTCATAGCAATGGTATTCATAATATCCTCTAAAGTGGAAAAATCCACATATACATCCCCTGATGAATGGGTGAACAAAATGTAACATTTATATAATGGAATATTATCTATAAAAAGAAATGAGCTGGGCCCAACGACGCATGCCTGTAATCCCAGCCACTTGGGAGGCTGAGATAGAAGGACCGCCCGTTCAAAGCCAGCCTCAGCAACAGTGAGGCGCTAAGAAACTCAGACCCTGTCTCTAAATAAAATACAAAATAGGGACTGGGGATGTGGCTCAGTGGTCGAGTGCCCCTGAGTTCAATCCCCAATACCAAAAAAAAAAAAAAGAAAGAAAGAAAAAAATGAAACATTGCTACATGCTACAACATGGATTAACCTTGAAAACACACTTAGTGGAAGAAGCCAGACACAAAAGACCATATACTGTATGACTAAGTTTATATGAAATGTCCAGAATGGACAAATCTGTGGTGATAGAAAGTAGGTTAGTGGTTGCAAGGGTCTAGGAGGAGGGGTGAACAGAAAGTGATTGCTAACTGCTGTGAGTTTTCCTTTCAGTGAGATGAAATGTTCTAGAATTAGATAGTGGTGAGGTTGTACAATCCTGTGAATGTGGCTTTTACACTTAAAATTGGTAAATTGTATGGTATGTGAATTATATCTCAATTTCTAAAAGGTTATCTTATAATAAAAGGAGTATTCAGGAAATATTATTTAAAGAATCATTAGAGGGGGCTGGGGCTGGGGCTCAGCGGTAGAGCATTTGCCTCGCATGCGTGAGGCCCTGGGTTCCATCCTCAGCACCACATACAAAGCAACAAAATAAAGACATTGTGTCCATCTACAACTAAAAAAAAATTTTAAAAAAAAATCATTAGAGGGTTTGCCTTTATAGAAGCTCCTGTAATTACAGCAAGGTGACGCTAGCACAGGGAGAACTAGAAAACTCAATAGGACAGAGTAGAGTCTAGAAAGAGACACAAATATCTGTGAGAATGTAATGTATGATAAAATCACTGAGGAAAGGCAATCTGTTGTATAGTGTTGAAAGAATCATTCTAACCACTTGGGAAAGATGCTGAAACTTGCCAGAAGGAGGCAGAGTGTTATTTTAGCTCAGCCTTTTAACTATGATGAAACAAAGGATACCAAGAAAAGATCATTTTCACCATTTCTTTACTCTCTACCCAGTACAAACGCAGGACATGTTCAGGTCTTCCCCTAGTCCTCTGCCAAAGGTGATTTCATTGAATGTCCAAAGAAGTCTGGACTGCCAAGCTGGAGAGGCTTACTTGCTCATGTAATTGGCTCTGAACTCAAACCAGCCTCTGTGGGCACCACCGTGGTACTGTTTCAGAGGGGGAGGATGTTCTGTTGTCTGTTGTCTCCCTAAATCAAAAATATGGAACCTCAGATATTCATTCCTCATTTGGATCTCTGAGGGGAAAATTTTTCCCTGGTGTGTGTTAAAAATTAGTGGTAAGATAGCATAATTTCTACACAAAAATGTTTAACAGAAACTTCTAAACCTATATTCTCCATTTTTTCACATGTGAATTATCTTCTTGGCAAGAAGTACACAGGCCTTAGTATAATGTCCTTTAATAATAATAAAAGTCACAGTCCACCAGCTCCATCTATTTCCTATGAGAAATAAAGGGGAAAATATTGTTACATGATATCAGAAGATACTTGAATTTTTTTCCCAAGGCAAATAGGAATTTTAGGACACATAAACCAAAGTAAATTCCCATTGGGGCAGAAAATTAAATATAAAAAATTAAACCATAAAAGTTAAGAAAATATGGATAAAATTTTTTTCTCAATTCTGGTAGGAAAATACCATTACTTATTATTACTGTATTCATTGAGAATGAAAAGCAAAGTACAAAAAATTGTGTATAGTATTTTGTTTTAAACTTTTGTGCTTGGTAAAATTAAAATTGGTCTGTGCAATCTAGCTCTAAAATACTATGGATTCTAAGATCTCCTGGGAGCTCTAGCCTTGAAATTTGTGGTACTTCAGATCACAGAATTGTCCTAGAGATTCCTTGTTAGCCTCTAATTCTGTGGTTCTGTAGAATTAGAAACTTGATTGTTGTCTGTTTCTGACATAAGTTTTTATAGCTTTATTTGTTTATGAATTTTTGCAGATGCATTTGACAAAGAGTACAAAATGGCATATGATCGTCTCACACCTAGTCAAGTCAAGAGTACACACAACTGTGATAGACCACCAAGTACGGGAGTGATGGAATGTCGAAAAACCTTTGGAGAACCTTATCTATAAGATATGTGTGTGTGTGTGTGTGTGTGTGTGTGTGTGTGTGTGTATACATTCAATATATATTGTATAGTTATTGTACAAAGATATTTCACTTTTAGACTCTAAACATTTTTTCTTCAATTTTTGAGAATGCAATTGTAAATGGTTCAGAAAGTTCAAAGAGCTTCTGTACTGAATGTTTTCAGAAGAGATTAGTAACAAATAGGAAGAGAACCACTTCGTTTCCCATTTCTTTTCTCTTTAACTTCCTATAATAAGTAATTAAGTATTTTTGCAATGAGAAAAATCCCTTAACAAAATCTCTTGGTTGCCATAAAATATGACAACTGTCTTATGATTTCTCTTGGAAGAGACAGATAGAAAAATCATGTATGGAACCTAAACAGAAATGTAAGATTAAAGTATCTCTTGTTTTCATAGACTATTCAAATGTTTTGACCATGAAGTTGTATTATACATATTTTAAATTGTTTATAATAAGTTGATATTTTTTTAATTTTTAAATTTAATATAGCAAAGTTAAAATGAATTTAAACTTATGAAGCAAGTGTTTATTTTCCTTGTCTGCTATTTGAGAAAATTAGTACAGCTGCAGATCTCTATATGTATATCTATATATATTTTTTTTATTACTTGGGAAAATTGCATTTTAAAATGTTAGTACTAGGTCAGTGTCCTCCTAGGATTGCATGTTAGCACCATAGGCCTGACTGCAGTGAATGTGTCCTGGCAAGGATGGTGTGCACTGCCCAGACTGACTCATTGAGCTGACAGATTCACCAGACTGATTCCAAAATCTCTTTTATTGCTGATAGATACATACAGGACACAGAGAAAGTGGCTCACAATGCCAATATTAACTTAAATTTTAATATTCTACATGAAAACTTATATTGGGAAATACGACAGATAATTGATCATTCCAAATTTTACCTTATTTTAATATCTAAAATATTGAATATATGTAAATTGTACTATAAAATATTTATCTGAAGTATGAATTATTGGAGTATTCTGTTAATACTATATATAAATATTCAAAGTATTTTTTCAACAGTAGAAAAAGAATGACCCTCTAAAAGTACAGCCAGGTAGAATTTCCCATATTGAGGAACTTAGCTTTTCAACCAGCTTCAGATTCTGAAGTTTGTGGAATCCAAAATGCAGAAATATCTAGAAATCAGACAATAATAAGTAGACTGTTTAAATACCATGAGTATTAAGTTGATTTTTTGAAAATATATTTTTAGCCACATTATTTCTAGTATCACATTCTTTGGGTAATTTCTGGTAAGGAAAAAGCATCCTTTGGCTGTTAGAATTATTAATAGATTTTTCAATATGAGTGTGTACATATTTGCATAGATTGGCATTAATGAAGGAAGTTTCTAGTCAGTTTTAAAAAAGAAAAATGGATGGTCCTAAATTGGATGTGTAAAACCAGTAGAATCCATAACACTCTGAAACATCTTGGATCCCTGAGACTTAGATCAGCCACAGAAAAACTACCTTTTGTTCTCATGCCATTAGTGAATAGCACCAAGCTGAAACATTTCACAGGTTTTCCACTCTGACAAATAATAGAATTTAAAAATGCAAAATATCAGTTCAGTTAGTTTGAGACTGAACTTGCTTACTTGAAAAATCTGGTGCTATACATATATCTGCCTTCTTTTTGTTGTTGTTTTGCTTTGCTTTGCTTTGCTGTTACTGGGATTGAACCTAGGGGCACTTTACCACTGAACCACATCCCTAGCCCCTTTTTTATTTTTTATTTTGAGAAAGAGTCTAGCTACATTGCTTATGGTCTCATTAAATTGCTGAATCTGACCTCAAATTTGCAATCCTCTTTCTTCAGCTTCTCAGCTTGCTGGGATTATAGTGATTATAGACGTGTGCCATAATGCCCAGCTGCCTCTCCTTTGTAAATACCACTCCAGTTTTGTTCTTTACCATTCAGATCTAAGCTTCACATTCTATTTGAGTCTTATGGTTCTTGAATCATTTGAAAGTTGTCAACTGAGACAGTTGATAGAGGAGGTTTTGGTGTTGGTAGTAAACAATCCTCCAAACAGGATTCTGGGTTCATTCTTTTCTTGTTTTTGTTGTTTGTTTTTATTCTCTTCTAAGAACACTTGCACTGTTGTTTACTTATTCTATAATACCAACAATATGAAGGATAGTAAATCATAGTTTATAGATTTTAAATACCTTGACAGAAAGGAGTGAGGCAGAGCCTATTCTTTATAGTTCAAACTAATTTGGAAAAATGAATATTATTTTTATCTCCTCCCCCCCATTCTGATTTTGTTTCTACTTTTTGATAAATTTGTATCTCCCCTACTTTTAATCCCCAGGGATTATTATTACAGAAAGTCAGACTTTAAAAATAAAACTTAAAACATGAACAGAAAATGGTAAACCCTGCTCCAAAGAAAATTAAAATAGGGATCATTCTTTAAAATAACTCTGTACAAATGTTTTTCAGTTTTCTATTGACCATACATTTTAAGAGAATCATGGCCAATCATGTTGGACGGAGATGCCCTTTTACTATGTTATCTCTTATTTTCTTACTCTTAGTTTTGTTTATATGCTTAAATTGTGGAAAATAAACCATGCTTTGTGCTAGTTTAATCTGTTTATTACTTCCTCTCATTATGTTTGAATGCCACACATTTGCATTTCGTATTGTATTTTAGATCTTCAAATTTTTCCTTTTCTTGCCAAACAAGGAATTATGCAGCTGTTCATTGTGATTTAGCCTTTTTCTGACTTTTCTGGGGTTTTTTCCTTTAAAGCCATAAAACCACCAGCTTATTTTATTATAAAATTTTCTGATACATTTCCCCATTTTCTTTTTTTTTTAATATTTTTTTAGTTGTCAATGGACCTTTATTTTTTTTCATTTATTTATGTGTGATGCTGAGAATCAAACCCAGTGCCTCCCGCATGCTAGGCAAGCGCTCTACCACTGAGCCACACCCCAGCCCTCGCCCCATTTTCATATGTAAAAAAATAACCCTAGAAAATGCTGGTTCCACATTTATGCAGTGAATACTTGTTTTTACTTTATGCTGATGATTATTATTATACTTTAGTGCAACTAACAAATATTGACTAATTCTATATAGAAATTGTTGTATTTTGTGGAAAGAAAATATTTGCTAATATGCAGTAAGTACTTCAGCTTTATTTTTATTTTTTACCACTAGAACTTAAAAGCTACTATTAGGCACTTTACCTCAGACAAAAAAGGAAAGATCAGGTTGCCTCTTTGAGAGGGTCCCTGGCCATCATGCCAGAGTTAGCATGCTCTGCCTCTTCCTATTTTGTTAAAGCACTAAATTTTATTTCAGAATTGAACTCTAGCAGCTACATACCAAGTTACTTCAATGTCCTTAGTACCTTCATACTACCTTCCTTGTCTGGTTTCAAAGAAAGCACATTTGCTGGCTAAATTATTTTTGTTTACAAAAGTAGCAGTACACAAATCAACAAGGAATTTTCATCTCTAAATCCAAAAGTCAATGTGCTTGTGCTTACACTCTGAAACGGTAATAGACTTCTGATAAAGTTACTACTGCCTTTCCAAAATTGCTTTTCCTTTGGATGGCTCCCTCCTTTTGTATTTAAGATTTTTTCTTATCAAATATGATACTGTAATAAAAAACCATTGGAGCAACTGATAGACTTCTTTATAAATAAAATCCTCTAGATTTTGTTTTATCACAGCAAAGGACCTGAAGACCAGAATGTGCCTTCAGTTGTAGAGGCAGACCTGGCCCAGGATATCCTGCCAGGCCCTGGTGATCGCTGGGAATGATCCGACCTGCCTATGAGCCCTCTCTTTGCATCTTTCATAACAACCAGTCACAGAACACATTGCAGGCTGAAGCTGCAGGACAACCCTCCCACAAAAAAGGAATCGGAGCCAAGGATATTTATTGGCATTTAAAGCCAACCAATCATCTTCATTTATCTACCAGGCTGTATCTTAAATATTAAATTCCCTTTGGTACTCAATCTTTAAACAAATAATAATTCTGATATAGGCAGAGTATTATAAGAAAAATCAAGCCCCTAACTTGATAGAACTATTTTCAGATCTATTCGTGATGTATTATGTTCAAAGTATACAGTAACCACTTAAACACATACCAGTTTTCAAATATTGGGAATATATTTCTTTTTTCATTTATATATAGAATCCTAACCCATGTAATTCGGAACAATTTCACATTTGGCTCAAACCTATTGCCAGGACCATCAAGGAAATGCAACCCTAAGGGGAATAAAGAAGTCATCGTGCAGCTGTTATGTTCCAGTTCAGATACTCATATGGGAACACTTACTTTCTAGGCTGAATGAATGACCTAGAATTTCTCCCAAGTAACTATACAGATCATTTGGTATCAAATGAGAACATCATTTCAATATTGTCTTGACATTTTAAGATGGTACTTTCTTTAAAAGCATGATTTTTATTCACTTGGAGATTTGTAAATGTACGATAGAAATTTTAATTTCCAAGCATAACAAATTGATTTTTTTTAAAGTTACCTAAGTTTTCCATCTCCCTGAAATCTTCTTTTTCTCTCCCCCAGTGAATTCCTACTCATCTGCCAAGACCCAAATTTCATTTCTTGTAACCTGTCCTTTTCTGTCATAATGTGAAGTGATCAGAACGTTCTTTGTAGGCAAAGGGATGCCAGAAGTCCAGCAAACTAGGAAAAGATGATTAGATAATTGGAATTCATTTTAATTATTAAATGATTATTTTAGCACTTTATTGTTGTAGAGCATTTCACTGTTCATCACTCCTCATTCAGTCTGATCCAGGCTGCAGACACTAGGTTGGCACCCAGAATTGTGGAATTGGCATGTCCCTTCGAATTCCTGGGCCCTGGCATATGGAGAATCCACAGTATGGCCCCATCAAGAATGAGAATATGGGGGCTGGGGCTGTAGCTCAGGGGTAGAGCGCTTGCCTAGCATGCGTGAGGCACTGGGTTTGATCCTCAGCACCACATATACATAATAAATAATAAATGAATAAAATAAAGGTCCATCAACAACTAAAAAAATTTTTAAAAAAAGAATGAGAATATGGAATTAGAATAGAATTTCATATTCATTAGTCTTCTCTTGAGCATTCTGACTATATGATCTTAAGACAGGGATGTTTGTAAAACAAAATACCACTGCAACTCATAATTTTCACTGAAATTTAATAAAAATTACTTCCAAATAATGGGAATCCTGAAGTAGTTGAAGCAATTAATTAAATGAACCAGCTTATCTTTAAAAAATGGAATTTTTTGAACACCTTAGCCCTCCCACACCAAAATAATTGATCTTTTCTTCCCACATCACATGTGTCCTGCTGTCTTCTTGATTTAGTGAATCATTCCTCCTGTTTGTAATTGAAACCATATTTGCCATCATAATCTATAGTCACCCAGACTCCTTTTGCTCTGAAACCAGTGAGATAAAATTATTTCTAACATGCCCCTTCACAATGCTAGTAGAAGCAATAACCAGTGGCTTAAGATATAGCATATCAAATTCCACATAAAATGTTTAACCATAAAATTTTTTTAAATACAAGTGTGTTTTACATTAGCTACAACATGTTGTTATTGTATCAAGCATTTCCCCTTTGTAAATTGCCTTAAGATCCACTTGTGAACTACACAAGAAATCAGTCTAGCCTTACAATCCTATCTAGATTGACACAAAAAAATAGCATCGCCCCACTGGATCTCTTACTTTATAAACCATATTTGGCTCTACTGACTTTGGGCTCTTTAAAATTACATCGCTTGCCAGGCGTGGTGGCACATGCCTATAACCTCAGCAGCTCGAGGAGCTGAGGCAGGAGGACCACAGTTCAAAGCCACTCAGCAAAGGCCCTAAGCAACTCAGTGAGACTCTGTCTCTAAATAAAATACAAAAAAGGGCTGGGGATGTGGCTCAGTGGTTGAGTGCCCCTGGGTTCAATCCCCGGTACCAAAAAAAAATTTTTTTTTCTTAAATTACATTGTCACATGCTGGAGTGGCAGAAAGGGCGACTGAATGTCAACCCCTCAAAGTGACCACTGATGAAGATAATTCAAATTTGGGTTTTCTAACAAGTACATATTTTTAAATATCCCTTAAAGTAGTTTTCCTTCTCTAATCTCCACTCCTCCCAGTTCAAGAGCAAATTATAAATTTTCATTTCTCAGGCTGCTTCCTGTTTTCATTTTTCAGAAATGTAACAATAAAAGCTAATGTTTTCCTTTAAAGCCAGAAAATACTGGTGTACATTTTACTGGACCATGATGTAGAATAAGAATATTTTTCCCTGTAGCCTTAGCTCCTTAAACTCAGTAACTGAACATTTAATGACTGCAAGCCTGATAAAACTTCAGTCTTGACCCACAATGAGCTGCAAGGATAAGGCTCAGTCCCAAATCACATTCACATCAGAGACTCCGGGCTACTTAGTTTACTCTCCTCCATCATGTTCATCCTTTCATTAATGTAACAAGAGGTACACCAACTTCTGGCACAATCTTCTCATCTGTGTCCATTGTGAACACAGTGACTGACTCAGATAGATACTGGACAGGATATGATTCGATCTTCTAACATCACACTGATTATCAGGAATATAAAGTAAAGAAGGAACATTGTGAAGCCCAGGATCTTGTTCATTCTCCATTTGCATGATGCAATTGAAGAGATCACAAACAGGAGCATGAGGAAAAGCAAAACAATTGCACAGAACAAGCCATTGCTGCTGACTGGCACAGGCTGTAATCCATTGATGAGAGAGAAGAGCAGCCAAGGAACAGGCAAGCTGCAAGATTAAAGAAATATTGTGAACATTCTTAGTGTTGATAATAATTCCATATACTTAATTAGTATTTTACAGTTTACTAAGCACTTATTTTTTCACACAAAACCAAAAAACAAGCTGAAATTATTAGCCCAGCTTCAGAATGAGGAAACTAGGTTTGAGGAAATTAAAGTGCTTGCCCAAGGCTTCACAGCAAACAATTGGGAGAACCTGGATTAGAACAAATGCTGAGTCAGATTTGTTTTTTCTTTCCTGCATGCTTTATAATTTCTATATGACTGACACAGATCAACTGAATCTCTAAATTTTTTTAAAATCTTTTTTTAGATTTTTTTTTAGTTGTTGATAGACCTTCATTTTTTTTTAATTTTTTTTTTAGTTGTTGATTGATCTTTACTTAATCATGTATTTATATGTGGTGTTGAGGATCGAACCCAGTGCCTCACACATGCTAGGCAAGTGCTCTACCACTGAGCCCCAGCCCCAGCCCCCTAAATCTCTTAAATTTTTATGACTAAAGCCTACGTCAGGATAACATTTCTTCAATTATTTAAATTTCTTTAAATTCTTTGGGGGGCTCTCCTACACCTCTTTCTTTGCCACTCGTTCCCAATTTGCACATACACATTCAATTTATTTCTATGTATGTATGTACATACGTATTTTGCAGTGCTAGGATCAAACCCAGGACCCCGTGCCTGCTAGGCAAGCACTCCACAATTCAAATTAAAGGGAACCACATCCAGGACAAGATTGGGGAAATGAAAATAACCCTCTGCTCTGATAAGGTCAGGAGGACAGGGAAGAGGATGGGAACAGGAGGAGGAAGCAGTTGCTTGTTTATACAAAACGCTTTTTAGAGACTGTGAGCTAGCAGGAATCCAAATGCAAACAAGCTGGAATATCAAGAAGTGAAATGTTCTTCCAACCCCTCCTCTGCCAATTTGAATATCTGTATTTGACTATTTATAATGGAATGGAGTGAGCTTCATTTCTCAATTCATCTGTCAATTCTAGTCAGTTACATTTCTGACAGCATTAAATTTCTGTTAACCCATCCAGCTGTGAGCTGAAGGGAGGATACTTCCTTGCCTTGTAGAAACTAACAACTGTACATGCCCTTTTATTCCATATATAATGAATGAAGCAGAAAACCAGCAAACAGCAGTGCAGCAATTTCCAGTTTTACTTAACATGCCTTGGGAAGTAACATTGCCACTCACCCGACGGTGATATCAAATATGTTACTGCCCACAGAACTTGATACAGCCATGTCTCCCAGGCCTTTCCGAGCAACAATCACACTGGTGATGAGGTCCGGAATTGACGTGCCTGCTGCTAGGATTGTCAAACCCATAATCTCTTCAGAAATCCCCATGGTTTCACCAACCTGGTAAACAGCAATAGTAATGAGAAACCATGGCCAGAGCCTGTGAAAACCCGCAGACCCTTCATAGCCCCAACCCCGTACTACTGTGTGCATGGGGAGCACCTTACAAGGAGCTCAGTGCACGCCCTCCGCCTGAGTGAGGGATGGGTGGCCACAGAGAGGAAGAGTGAGGCCCCTGCTCCAGGCTGCAGGGAACTATACTGCTCGGCTCTGAATTGAATTACGAGTCGGATACCAGATCTGCCCTCGCTGTCACTCCAACTATAACACTTCTACATTGCCTGAAGGCCTGCTTCTCCAAATAGCTGTTCGTATCAGCATCTCCTGAAAACACAGACCCCTGCCCTGTGCCAAGAACCAAGTTAGAGGCCGCAAACGGGAGTATTGCCCAAGCCCCACTCTCAGCTGAGTGAGAGAAAAAAAGCTTTTAAACATTTACAGCTCTGTAAGTGCTATTCCAGGCAGAACACAAAAGCTGTGGGTGCACAAAGACTGGTAAGAAGCCAGACAGCCAGCAAAATTGAGCTGGCTGTCAGAGTGTGGGATTTCACCAGGTGGAGAGGGATGCGCTGCATGACAGAAAAAGTAGGGAATAAGGCCAAGCGCGATGGTGCACGCCTGTAATCCCAGCACTTTGGGAGGCTGAGACAGGAGAATTGCGAGTTCAAAGCCAGCCTCAGCAATGGCGAGGTGCTAAGCAACTCAGTGAGACCCTGTCTCTACATAAAACACAAAATAGGGCTGGGGATGTGGCTCAGCGGTCGAGTGCCCCTGAGTTCAATCCCTGGTGCCCAAAAAAAGGTAGGGAATAAGGCTAAAAAGACATGATCACTGGAGTGGAAAGGCCTCTGTCATGTTACATATGAATACCACATGAGACAAAAGCTCTGTGCTCACCACAGTAAAGTGTCTATCATTTTGAACCTTTAGGAAAAATGTAGAAACTACATAAATTCACCTGTTCCTTGATATTCCCTGGGTACTGGAAATTCATCTTGAAGGAAAAAGGTGCCTTTGGGACCTGCTGATGCAGGACTGGAGTTCCTGCCATTCACTCACCTGGTGAGCCCACCACACCATGAAGTATGAGAACAGGGCTATCCAAATGATGGATCCCAGGAAGGTGATAATAAAAAGCTTTCTAGACTCCTGTTTTAAAAGGAAGAGAAAAAAGTTGCAGAGGCCAAACGCCTTTGGTCCTCCTGAGGGAGGCCCAAGATCAGTGCCAACGTCTGGGGGAAGTGCTGGGAGGATCTGGAGACCAGAGCAGGGCTGAGGCGTCTCCAGTGAGTGCCTTGAGATGGATAGGCAAGGAGGTAATTGCAGGGAGTCCAGCCAGAAGGGCACGCAATAGTCACCAGACTCAAGAGAGCTGTTTGCTTGTCTTAGATCCAGATCCATCCAGACATGGTTTGGCTTTTGCAATCTCACCCTGCCCTATCTCCTCTGGACCAAGAGATAGAAAATGAACTCATTTTAAGTAGCGTGCATTAGTCAGGTCTTTCTCTACAAATAGAAATGCTGGGCAGTATCCACCCTGGGTTTTCAGAAAATCCCCTAGAAACAGCTATAGTAGCATTGTTCCCAAATTAAAATCAAGAAACAGGAATCAAGGAGAGAGTGGTTCACACTACTTACAGGGACACTGCTTATGAGGAACAAAGGCACATGTGAAGTCTAGGGGCCCCAATCCCAGTGGTATGTCCGGGAGGCATGGTCCTTCCAGAGCTGCAATCACATCTGACATCTTTGCAGTGGTGGAACCCTGCCAACCTCTCCCTCCCCTTGAGTATGAGCCCTGGGTACCCAGAGGCCCCACAGCCTCTCTGGAAACAGGCAGCCTGAGGTACAGCAGGGCACTCACCTGCCTTCGGACATCAGGCACCGTCAGCCACAGTGGGAGCACGATGGGCAGGAGGAAGAGGTAAATGGCCTGCTTCTGCCTGGTCTCAGGCCAGTCCAGGGACAGAGGCTCCTCCTTTCCCTCCTCCTCCTCTTCCTCCTCATCATCCTCATCGTCCTCCTCATCCTCATCATCCTCCTCTTCACTATCACCTCCGTCACTTCCCCCTTCACCATCTGCACCTTTCCCCTCATTTTGAGCTTCATCTTGATTTTCGGCCTTGACTTCCTGGGCTGCAGTTTCACCTTTGTCACCTTTCATGTCACCATCTCCTGCTCGGTTTTCACCTCCACCTTTGTGTCCATCTTCTCTTCCTTCTGCTTCAGTTTCGCCCTCACCTCCACTTTTCTTGGTTCCGTGTTCACCAGGAGTTTTACCCTCTTCGCCTGTGTTCTCGGCCCCAGCCGCGCCTTCCTGCAGCCCAAAGCCAACAGATCAGTGTGGGCGAGTGCTCTGCCTGTTCCCCTTCCCGGTTCCTCCCCATTTGTTGTTTTTCTTCTCAGGCTGCATCTGAACACTTAAGTGGGAGAAAACTAGAGCAGTTATTCCACAAAATTCCCATCACAACATTCCTACCCATGGTTGTCCAAATTGTATTTGGCTGTTTCCAGTGATGGAGAATTCACCACCTAAAACAGCTTCTGCCATCTTTGACAGCTCTGAATGGTTTGAAGCTCATGTTTACATCAAAGGTCCACACCACCACCGCTGCATACAGGTTTACTCTTTGGAGCCACAGAGCAAGCGTAGTGCCCTTCCACAACACAGCCCTCTTCCCTGGTTTAGAGATCCCTAGGTCTTCTATCATCCCTCCATGCTATAGCCTACAGACTGCTCCACATCTTGGTGAACTCATTCCACTTAGCTCTACCCCAGGAGGGGGGCATCCAAAGCTGAATGCAGAACACACATAGACGAAAAAAGACTACCACCTCCCTGTCTTAGACACTGGGCTTCCATTAATGCTGCCTAGTATATAGCATGGTATCCTTCGTGGTTACAACAAATCGCGGAGTCTACTAAAACTCCTACATTGTTACACTTATGAGATACCTATTTATTGCCCTTTTTTTTTTTTGGTACTGGGGATCTAACCCAGAACTGCTTTACCACTCAGCAACATCCCTAGCCCTTTTTATTTTTTTATTTTGAGACAAGGTCTTGGTAAGTTGCTCAGGCTGGCCTCAAATTTGGAATCCTATCTCAGCTTCCTGAGTTGCTGGGATTAGAGATGTGTGCCACCATGCCCAGCTTATTATACCTTTTTATGTGCCAGGCACCATAGTAAATAGTTAAATAATAATATCTAGCATTTACTATGTTTTATGAGTCAATTCATGACATATGTAGAATTATATCCATCTTGCAGATGGAGAAAAGAGAAGCTAAGTAACTTGCCCACAGTCCACACATTTTGTGAGTAATAAAGTTGGGATCTGAATATGCATAGTCCAATTCTTGGCCTTTTAACCACCAAGCTACTCAGCTTTATAAATGCCAGACTGAATGAGACCTTTGGCCCCAAAACCTGGTATCCCGGGGAGCTTATTAGAAATACAGTTTTCCCAGCAGCTCAGGAGGCTGAGGCAGGAGGATCACAAGTTCAAAGCCAGCCTCAGCAACTTAGTGAGGCCCTAAGCAATTTAGCGAGACCCATCTCTAGAATTAAAAAAAAGCAGGGGGGTGGGGGGGTGTTGAGAGTATGGCTCAGTGCTTAAGCGCACCTGAGTTCAATCCCTGATACAAGGAAGGAAGGAAGAAAGGAAGAGAGGAAGGGAGAAAAGAAGTTAGTTTTCCTGATTCTTCACATACCAACTGAATTAGAATCTCTGGAACTGGATACCAATAATTTATATCTGACATTTTCACAAATGCTAATACATTCATCTACAGATCAGTGTTTGGGAACCATAGACTGTCTCCACACTAAAACCCACTGTTTCTCAGGGTCCTCAGATTAGGTCCCCAACTAACCTATAAGATACTAGTCTAGTCCCTTGAGCAAAAGGGACTCTGCTATGTCATCTGTAGCAAATGTCACAATGCTGGCAACCCCCAAAGGATGTTCAGTGATTCTCAACTCTGCTTCATATTAAAATCAGCTGGAGGCTTTTAAAACCATTGACATCCAAGGACCTACCCCACCTATTCTGACTTAACTGGTTGAGGGAGGGACCTGGGAAATTTTTTAAGCTTCCCCCAGATTATTCCATTATGCAACCATGTTTGAGAACCTCTGGTGAAGAAGTCAATTGTTTCCTGGTGAGGCCTGTGCTTCAACTTAGGAATGAAGAAGATTTTAGTCTGAAATAGTTCCTGCCCTCCTTCCTTCACTCCCATCAAAAGACTTCCTGGAGGAAATTAGTCATTTCAATCAATAAGTTGAGGACTGTCTGAGCAGCCTGCCCCCTCTTCTCTGAGGACTATCACCCAATAACCCTAGCTGAACTGGTGGCCCCCTTCTTCCATGTTGGAGTCAAAGTGCCCCACTACTTCCTGACCGTAGCTGACTGGATACAAACTGGATCCTTGTCCTGGCTCCTGGGTTGATCTTAAAGGCTGGGAACCTGTCATTGCTATGGACTAGAGGACTGGGGTTGTGGTTTAAGGTTGTGGGCTAACAAGGAAAGCCAAGACAGACTGAGTGACAGAGCACGGACACAGAAGGGAACATGAGGAAAGGCATCAAGTGGAGTGAGAAGTCACCAGGTCTAGGTCCAGCTCCTTGTGAGACCAAGTTTGACTTTTTTTTCCCTCTTTCAGGGCCGGGGATTGAAAGAAGGGCCTTTCACATGCTAAGCAAGTACCCTACCTCGAAGCTGCATCCCCAGTCCTTCTTATTTTCTGAGACAAGGTCTTGCTAAGTTGTCCAGGTTGGCCTTGAATTTGCAATCCTCCTGCCTCAGCCTCCCAAGTAGCTGGGATTCTAAGTGTCTGACACCTTGCCCAGCTCCAAGCTTCACTTCCTGCACTGAGGTTCCAGAGATACCTCTGTGCCCTCTTAATCCTTTTTACTTGAGCTGACCATAATGGGACTCTTGGAACATTGATGAGATGCTGAGCCCTAATTGCTGGATTATGGATGAGATATAATTCAGTGCTTTTGGGGTGTTGAATAGGAAAACAGAGGTGGAACTTGCAACCAATATTTATTTACTATCAGTCTCTCGACCTATATTGAGCATAGCTGGGTGCCAGGCATTTTATGTTTCCCTCCCTGGTAGTGACAGAGAAGACTCCAATTTGGATCCTGCCTTCAGTAACCTCACCCCTAGTAGGAGCTAAGAAAGACCCAAAATACAAGGGAGGCAGTGATAAGAGCCCCCAGGCACACAGCACCATGGACATTCAGATTTGGGGACTTCCAGGAATCTTCATAGCAAAGGAGGCATTATCAAGTAGGCCTGGACGGGTGGGCAAGATGGGGCTATCTGAAGATGGGGGGAATGGCATTCTAGGGAGAAGAAGCCATGTGAGCCAAGATGTGGAGCAGAAAAATATGGAGACAAGAAATTCAGTTTGGTCAGAGCATGGTGGAAGAAGAGTTGTAAAGACAAAGCAGTGTCAGGATGCAAGGCTCTGTGGCTGGGCCTGGGCAGGTGCAAAGGTCCCCAGGCCTTTACCCAACATCCTTCCCACTGCATTCCACGATGCTGGTGTTCTGGAGCCACCTGGTCTCACTGTTCCCTAGTTGCCAATACACTCACTAACAATTCTTTATGTTCTTAGAGCATGTGGCAATTCACAGGACATTCTTATACATATTACCTCACTCATATTGAGATGCTAATAGTAAACTTACTGGCTCAATGAGGTCTTTGTAGTTTTTAAGTGACTTCAGAGAAAGTGCATTGCTTACTCCAGAAGAATGAAACTCAAAGAGAATTTCAGACCTTCAGGAAGGAACTATTTTTGGCCACAGAGTCCTTCCCTGCACTTCTTAAATCCCTCTACCTGTGCAGAGGCTGGGCGCCTACCTGACTGACAGGATCTTCCTCCTGATCTCCCTTGACGTCTGGAGCTGGGGCTGGTGTTACTGTGACCGCAGGGAGCTTGGCTGGCGGCTCCTCTTTAAAGGATAAACATGGGTTAGGTCAGAAGAGCAGAGCAGGTTCTGAGGGCAGCGGGCAGATAACGGCATGAGTGGCTGCAAGGCTATTGGATAGCGTGGTCTCAGAAGGTTTGTTGGGGAAATTTCTGGTTGGTAGGAAAAGTAAGATGAGATGATGTGCATTGTTCTTGCCCTGTCCCCTGAGATGCCTGCAGATGAGAGGACAGTATTCACACACATTTCCTGGGCATCGTGGCCAAGGATGTTGTGCATAGCTTGGGCAATTCAAGCAGAGAGAGAGCGCTCTCAGCACTCAGGGTCTAATCCTTTGGAAAGGATCCTGCTGATTTCAAGACACCAGCTGTAAAGCCATGGAACAGGATTGAGTGGAGGGAGACTTAGAAAGTCTGGAGAGCTAAGTTTAGGTACAGGCTCTCTTGCATCTTGACTCTGTGGCTTTGGGCAAGCCCCTTGACCTTTCTGAGCCTCCATAGACTTTTCTACAGAATGAGAAGAATGCCGGTATACCTTCCTCCCAGGGTTGCTGAGTGGACCGGGCAGGCCAGGTATACAGAGCCCACATGGCAGTAGCTGTCTCACTTCCCTGATCTTAGTCACCACACAGATGCTGGACTTCTGTGTTACCAGACCTGTGTGTCCTTCCCTCATTGATCAGAGCCTTCCCTCTCTGGGGTTGCTGGTTTCATATCAATCACTAATAACACTATCCTTGTGTAGAAGTAATAGGAAGAAGAAACAGGTGAGATTTAACAAAAAAGAAAAAGGAGTCCATGGAGCCAGGGCTATGGCTCAGTGGCAGAGCACTTGCCTAGCACATATGAGGCACTAGGTTCAATCCTCAGCACCACATAAAAATAAACAAATAGAATAAAGGCACCCTGTCCATCTACAACTACAAAAAATTTTTAAAAAGGAAAGAAAAGAAATGGGAGTCCTATAACCTCTCACCTTCCCTTGCCTACCTCATCTAAAGAGAACACAGAATGCTGCTTTTGGGCAACAGCCATATATCTGAAGGAGACCACACCAGAAGGAGGAGGCTGCAGTGAAACTGACTCCTGGGAGCCTCAGCTCATCCCTCCGGTTGACTGGCTCAGAGAGGCCAAGATGTGTGCCTCAGTCCCTGCCCTGAGCTGGCCGCCAACAGGAGGGAAGGAGGAGGCAGGAGAAACCCCCTGGCTCGACCATCCTCTCACCTTCTGGTTTGCTTTCTGCTTTGGCCTGGGGTTGGGCTCTGGCCTCCTGATTCAAGCTCTCCTCCTTGTCCTGGGAGATGTGGGCTGTGAACAAGAAAGGAAACATATCTCATCTGGGACCACAAATCATCCCTACCATGCCCTTTCAGTTAGGACAGTCAGAGCGGAAGAGCAGAAAGTGAGCAGGACAAGGCTTCTCCATGTCAGGATTCTGATCCTACTGGGCCTATTCACAGCACCCAATTTGTAAACCTTTGTCTTAAATCCCCTGCACTGTCACTAACTGCCTGTGACCTTGGGCAAGTCACCCTCTCAGAGCCTACATCCTCTCTGGTACAATGACATACTTGTACTCAGAAACAACAAGTTGGATTTATTTCCCTTATGAGCTCAAGTGATGGCTACTTGAGTGATGAATTGGAAAAGATTCTGATCCAAACTTGGTAAGAAAGTACCAGAATTAACCAGTGACATCCGTGATGGGCAAGGAATGGGGAAATAATGGCAGGGAATGTGTTTTTGCCACCCTTGGACTAGATTATTAGTAAGGTCCTTCGCAGCTTACTTTCTATGAATCTTCTAGAAATCCAGGTGATAGCATTCTGTGTGTGCTGCTCCAGGGGGACCACTGGTGGCCGTGTTCATGAGCCTTTTCTCTCCAGACAGCCAACAAGCTCTTGGTCACACCCATTTTGACCCCAGACACCTGGATTCCAAGCAAGGCCCCCTTCTGGATCCCTGTGCACCTGCTTTGCTGGAAGCCACGGAGCAACAGGCACAGAATGGTGCTGCCCTGATTTCTAGGCAAGGAAAATGGGGAGGGCAGCTCTCTTCCAATATGACTATGTGCCTATGCAAAGTACTTTTTTGGGGAAGGGGACGTACTGGGGATTGAATCCAGGGACACTCTTCCACTAAGTTACACCCCAGTTCCTTTTCTTTTTTTATTTTGAGACAAGGTCTTACTAAGTTGCTGAGGGTCTCATTAAGTTGCTGAGACTGGCCTTGAATTTGTGATCCTCTGACCTTAGCCTACCAAGTCTGAGGTTACAGCTGTGTGCCACCACGCCACAGATACAAAGTACTTCATGGATTTAATTTCACTGTGGGATAGGAAGGAGCGACAGAGACTGAGAAGCTGGAGCTCAGGAAGGTCCTTCTCCCAGCTGTGCAGCGTGGGGCAGGGAAGGGGAGGAGGGACAGCAAATGAGAAAGCAGTGTGGGCCTTGGGGTCTGTTCTGGCTCCTCTCCCTGAGCACTGGGTTGCTTGGGAAAGCAGTGTATCTCAGCCTGGGTCCTCTCTCAAAAGCCACCACTGTGACACATTCAGAGTGCCGACATGAGGGTCCATGAGACAAAAGTGCTTTAATTGCCACAAAGTACTCGCTTCACCATGTTGTTATGTTAGCATGGATTCTGGAGCCTGATGACATGGGTGTGAATCCTACACCTGCCACTCACACTATAGCTGGGATCTAGGTGGATAACTCCTTAACTTCTCTGTACCTTAGACTCTTCATCTATAAAAATCTTCCAGAGATGTCAACAGATTAAATTAATTTAAATGTGAATGTGTTTAAACAGTGCCTGGCACCAAGAAATCACTACTTTTACGTTTTAACCAGAACAACAATGACACTGATGATGACAAATTGACAACAGTAGTTGAGGGTGGCTGTCCTGCCCAAGAGACAGCTCTACTGTGACAAGATCCAGCATCCCAGAGGGTTTGAGTTAGAGGGGACCTGGCGATCCTCTAGTCCATGATGTAGGCACTGCAAGGAAACTGAGGAGTCTGAGATGGATCAAAGCCTCTGCCAGGGTCCAGGATGGGCAGCAAATAATTAAATGGGTCTTGAACTTCCTCCTCTCCACCTGTCTACTAAATTCTCAGTGTTGGGTTAGCTGCAGCTGCCTCTGGCTATAAGCTCCATCTACAGAACCACCACTATGACACCCATGGTCCCCTGAAGTGTCCTGGCATCCATCAGGTCCTCCTGGAAACAGAGATACAAGAGGCCAGAAAACCCCAGAGGCCCCTTGACATTAATCAAGCACTGCAATCTTCTGTTGAGAGGAGTGTAGCTATTATCTAGAGAGCTCCCTCAGTTCCAGTCCAGTCGCCGAGAACATCTGCTCACTGTTGGCTGCAGGGACTGGAGAGAAAAACCAGGTTTCCCTTTGCCTCACATCCTCGTCACACATCTCTCATTTCCCACGCCACTGAGGAAAGCCGGTCAGCAGCAGGGCTCTCCCCACTGCGACTCTCTCTCACTCATCCCAGTGAAATCACCAGCAGAGGCATGTGACCCTGGAAAGAAAAAGCCCCTTCACAGGGAGGTGAGCCTTCAGAACACAAGAAACGACTCTTCCACTGATGAGCTCTGTGGAGAGAGTTGGAACACCTGGAAAGGACGGAAACATCTGGATGGCCATCTGGAAACAGCATGTGGAAAGACAAACATGTATCTGGGCAGTGTTGGGAACAAAATCCCTGTGGGGTCTCAGCCCCTCCTGGACCAAGTCTCAGGGTACAGAAATCAGGGTGAAGCTCTGAGCAGGACTGCATCACAGGGCACTCCTGCAGTCATTCATTTCCAGGGTCCTGGCCCACCACACCCACAGAGATGTGGCAAGCAGGCTGGTCTTCCCTGAGATAACTCTGTCACTGGCTCCGAAAACATTTGTTTCCCCACATGCCCTCTCCCCTCCCAGCTCAGCTGGATTATCTCCTTAGCATCAATCTCCCCTGACCTCGGCCTGGCCTGAACATCACATAATCCTGTTAGGACAAGTAGGTCGGCTGGCCACTGTTGGTCACAGAGGTAGCCCAGGCAGAGAGCCCTGCAGCCCCTTTCAGGAGAGTCTATCTCTGGGACTTGTCTGGAATCTGTGCTCTCCAGCAGTGGTCAAGCATGACCCAGAGACGCAGCTTCCCTCACTGCGCCAGGCCAGGTGCCCCAGCACTCATCACCCAGGGCTGCTGGGTACTGCAGACTCTGCTCTGGGGCCTCCAGAACTACTGTTTTTCTAGAGCTGACACTCTCTCACAGTGTCTACCAAGGCCCACCTTGAGAAATTTCTAAGGAACCTTTCATCACCTTTTATTTGATGCTGTTTTTCACAGTACAGTATACTTGTTTTAAGTACCTAATACCCAATATCATGTCTAAAGAGGACTCTTCAGGGCCTGATGAAAATTTAAGCCCCTAACATGTGTCCCTGAATCAGAAATGTCAGTCAGAATGCTCCCTGGGACTCAGTAGGTCACTTTTTTTTTTTGGTACTGGAGATTGAACTCAGGGGCACTCCACCAGTGAGCCACATCCCCAGCCCTATTGTGTGTTTTATGTAGAGACAGGGTCTCACTGAGTTGCTTAGTGCCTCACTGTTGCTGAGGCTGGCTTTGAACTCACGATTCTCCTGTCTCAGCCTCCCTAAGTGCTGGGATTACAGGCTTGCGCCACTGAGCCTGGCTAGTAGGTCATTCTTTTATGTCATATTCATCTCAGCCCTCAGCTTCCTGCCCAGCGGCACTCTGATCCCTTAGCATCTGCCCAACAGCTGATCTTTCTCTGATGGACCTTCTGCATGAGCTGTCACTTCTAGAGCAGAGCCTCAGAGAAGGAGGAGCCCAAAGAGAGCAGAAGACTGACTGAGAGGTATCCATTGGAGCATGAGAAGCGCACTAGGGCAGCTCTCTGGGGAAGGTCAAGACAGAAGGCAGGATTCAGTAAGGTGGAGAGTGAGACTCTTAGCTGCTGCCATCATTTGTCAAGTTCAACATCGACGCCATTGCTCTTTAGACACTGCTTATTCTCACCACTCTTGGAAGTGGTCCTGGCAGCTCCCAAGGTATACTTTGGGATTCCTGACTGGGATGGGATTAGCAAGCTTCCCAGGACTCCTGAGTCAAATGCAGAGCAAACGGAATGCCAATGAGAGCTTCTGGGTTGTGGGGCCCTTGCAGAGGTGCCCCAGAAGCATCCCTGGCCAGTCATCCTGGGCCAAGCTGCTAGGCTGGAAATACTATTTGGGACACTGGGGCTAGCCCCAGCAAAGGCCAGAGCAGGGCACTTGGCACTCATGGCTTGACTGCAGGTGAATCACTTCAGATTTTACAGGAAGGGGCACTGAAGCAGGTAAGCAGTGGGATGTATATACCAAGGACTTTAGCTTCCACCTTTCAGGTGGCACTCTTTTGGTGGGCCCCTGTGGTACTTCTTCCTTGTCTCCCAGACTGTCTGACTTTCACCACCCCCACTTTTCTCTCCTGACTCCCTTCCCATCCCCAACCCGCTGCCTCTCAGATTTGCAGTCCCAGTTCTCCAGTTGCTGGAGGGAAGGAACGGACAGGGCGGATGCACAGGTCTGAGGAGGCCTTGCTTACCTTCCCTCAGGGGCTCCAGGCTGTGGATCAGGAGCTGGTAGAAGGTGCTGCGGATGATGATGCTGTTGTGCAGAGAGGCTGAGCTGCTCCCTCGGGTCAGCACGGATGGTAGCTGAGCAAGGAGAGCCGCACAGGCCTCAGTAGGACTCTGCCCAAGCCAGAAGAGGAGCCACACAAGGGTCTCGCTCACCTGCCTTTGTCCCATAGAGGCCAGGGAGAAAGGACAGAAGCCTTATCCTGGGCTGGGGTTATGGCGCAGTGGTAGCGTGCTCGCCTAGCACGCGGGAGGCACTGGGTTCGATCCTCAGCACCACATAAAAATTAAAAAAAAAAGCTATTGTGTCCACCTACAACTAAAAAATAAATATTTAAAAAAAAAAAAAAAAAGAAGCCTTATCCTGAGCTCCCCACTTCCTTCATCTCCAAACAGGAGAGGCACGCCGCTTCCTCTCTCAGCCTCCCCTCAACTCTTCCAGGACTGGCTTCTTCTACGTCCTGCATAATTCCCCAAAGTCTTGACAAGGAGCAGACTATGTGTTTGCACCTCCCTTCAAGTACACCCTCCTAAAAACACCCTGACCCACACGCCACACAGACCCCCTGCCCATGGATACAACTCTACAGGCTACAGTACATGATTGCATAATGACCCCATCCCCAGAGATAATCCAGGGTATGATTCCCTTCTACAGAAAAGGAATGAACAACTCAAAGAAGCTAGGTAGGTAGTGGAGAGTGAATGAAAAGAGCCACACTAGTACACAGGTCTTCTGAGTTCTAGTCCAGTTTTATTTTCTACCTTCATGCTCAGAGACTGTCATAGGCACGCACATACAAACACATCTGTACTGTACACAGATGTGATGCACACTTATTCATAGTGACACACGTAGAAATATTATCTGATTTGCAATGGAATATCCAAAGACAACACTTCAATGCTTGCTCAGTTCTCCCACCCGCTCATCCCTCTCGATCTGAACTCTCCTGCCATCTAGTGGCCATGGTGACAGAGTACATCACGACAAGTTAGATTTTCTTTGGGTGGGAGGGGTTTCAGGCCCCAGCCTCTCCTTTCAAGTTCCCCATGATTCTTTCCACACACCCCATAGACCAAAGACAATAAGATACAATTTTTCAGAAACTTCAGACCCCCCCCCCAGTGCTCCTCCTATTTTCCTCTTAGTTCTGGGGCATTCTAAAGCCACCAGTATTTAGGCTTTTATATTAAACAATCATACAACATTAGGACTGGAAACGAGGACTTGAGTTTTACTGGTCCAAACAGCCAATTTGCAGATGGAGAATATGAGACCTGAGGTATACAGCAGGCTAGTAGTGAGACCAGCTGTGACCCACAGGACTTAGCTCCCAAACTAGCACCTCCTGGAAGGCCACCTGGAAGTGAGAGTCCTTGACGGCACAGTCCCCTCCTTCCTGGCTCACCCTGGAAGTCAGAGCACAGCCAGGTTCCCCAGCATCAGGACCACAGTGCCCTGGGTCTATGGCTATATGCTGAGACTCTGCAATGTTCCCACTGGGCAGCTTCCATATGGCACCCACCTGTAACTTCTTGGTATCCTGCTGCTCCTCCCTTGCAATGGCCCCATCGTCAGGCTGCAAACAGGAACAGGAATCACAAGAACACAGGAGTCAGATGTCATGGAGAGACCCCACTCCTTCTCTCTGCTTCTCTCTCTCTCCACGGCCAGTCTGACTGCTGTCTGCCCCTGGATGTGCCATTGTGTTCAGTCCCCTTGAAGCCTATGCCACGGCCCCTTCTTCCTGAGCACTTGTAATGCTCTTTCCCTCCTCTCTCATCCTCACGTCTCCACTGAAATGCCACCTTCCTCCAGGCAGCTAAGTATGATTCTGTTTTATAGATGCCTATTCTTTTCCTTCAAAGCACTTTTCCCAATTTATTTCTGTGTACAAACATAGCAAAAGTGCAATAAATACTTATTAAATGAATGAATAAATGAATTTTCCTCTAAATACACCTAGTTCATTCCAATCACTCTTCCCTGGTGCATGCCCTTTCCCCTACCTAAAATGCCTTCCCCATTCCTTTTTTTTTTTTTTTTTTTTTTTTGGCACTGGGGATTGAACTCAGGGGCACTCGACCACTGAGCCGCATCCCCAGCCCTATTTTGTGTTTTATGTAGAGACAGGGTCTCACTGAGTTGCTTAGCACCTCGCCATTGCTGAGGCTGGCTTTGAACTCATGATTCTCCTGTCTCAGCCTCCCAAAGTGCAGGGTTTACAGGTGTGAGCCACCGCGCCCAGCTTCCCATTCCTCTTGACTGGCTAAATCCTGTCCTTTGTTCACAAAATTCAGGATGAAGTCTTGTATAAAGCTTTTCCAAATGGGCCCTTCGTCCCCACCTCTTAGTCCAGCTCACTATGTGTTTCTCTTCAACAGTGAGCACATTCTGTGATATTAAAATCCAACTGTGTGATCAGATAAGAGCTCATGTCTTACGGACAGTGTAGGGCAGCCAGCTAGGAAGTGGGACAGCCCTAGACATTTCATGACAAAGAAAAGCCTTAAGCCTGCAGTATTTGTCATCTGGATCACTAGCTTGCTACTTCGCATTCACAACCTTGAAATACCATTTGAACTTTTTTTTAAAACCCATTGTTTAACTTTTCACACATATGCGTTGTCTACCCAGCTAGACTCCGCTTTTCTTTTCTTTTCCTTTTTTTTTTTTTTTTTTTTTTTTGCCACGCAGTGAACTTATAATCATCTCTGTTACTTGTGGCATGGTATATTGTACACAGTAGGTGCTCAGTAAAGGTGAGCCGGGTGAGTAGATACTTCCAAGGGGCCTCCTGTACTGTCTTCAGGCAGCAGGTCAGTAATGGTTGCCCCAGTAATTCTTTACCTTCCATTGCTTCCCTCCCCCACCAACCTCCACTGCCAAACCAGAAATGGACACGCTAGGCTTCCTTCTCTGTTCAGCTCAGAAAACACAGAAATAGTGCATGATCCAGGGCCACCTACCCACCCATCCCATTCATTCATTCAGTTCTTATTTACTGAGTACCTGCTGTTTATGTAGTCATGCTATTGACTTTAGGGATAAAAGAGGTTTAGGACATGGATTCTTTATCCAGAAAGGAATCGAGACAAATAGAACAGATGCAAAACAAAGCAGAATGTGGTTCATGACATGAAAGGCAGAGATGAAGGTGCTGTGCTGAGGTGGGCCTGGAAGGCTTCTGCTGTAGGTGGGAAGTTTTAAAGGACAGGAAAGGCTTGAGTGCTTGGACACGCATTGATGAATGAATGAATAAATGAATAAACGAATTAACGAACACACAAATGAGTCAGAGTAAAAAGAATTAGTCTGAATATAAAGGGAGCACTGTGCATTTTAACAAATCCCCCTGTTTCATGACACACTCGTAAGATTACTGGGATATCCTGTTTTTCCTGTCTGACTCTCCCCCAGTGAATTCTCTTTACAAGCAAAGAAATGTCAAGGCCAGGCTACCCTGAGGGACAAGTGGCTCTGCCACAGAGGGGTCAGACACTGATCATTGCCCCATGGTATACACCCCTAATGACTTCTCTGCCAGTCAGATTTATTCAAGTTAAATACTTCTCTGTGGGTTTATCGTTTACAGCTAATCTCAGAATGCACTTCTAAGTTTCTGAAACGTCTCACATTAATTTTCTTAATCAGTAATACTAACTGTGAGTTCAACATCTCTAGCCATTAGAGAAATGCAAATCAAAACTACTCTAAGATTTCATCTCACACCAGTCAGAATGGCAGTTACCAAGAATACAAACAGCAAGTGTTGGCGAGGATGTGGAGGAAAAGGCACACTCATACATTGCTGGTGGGACTGCAAATTGGTGTGACCAATCTGGAAAGCAGTATGGAGATTCTTTAGAAAACTTAGAATGGAACCACCATTTGACCCAGCCATCCCACTCCTTGGTCTATACCCAAAGGACTTAAAAACAGTACACTACAGTAATGTAGCCGCTTCAATGTTTATAACAGCACAATTTACAATAGCTAAACTGTGGAACCAACCTAGATGCCCTTCAATAGAAGAATGGATAAAGAAACTGGTATATATACACAATGGAATATTACTCAGCATTAAAAGAGAATAAAATTATGGCATTTGCAGGTAAATGGATGGAGTTGGAAACATCATGCTAAGCAAAGTAAGCCAATCCCAAAAACCAAAGGCCGAATGTTCTCTCTGATAAGTGGATGCTGATCCATAATGGGGGAGGGGCATGGGAAAAATGGAGAAACTTTGGTCAAAGGGGAGAGGAGGGAAGGGATGGGACATGGAGGCAGGAAAGATGGTGGAATGCGATGGACAACAATGCCCTAGGTTCATGTATGACTGCACATATGGTGTAACTCAATATTGTGTACAACCAGAGAAATGAAAAGTTGTGCTCAATGAAAAGTTGTGTACAATGAATCAAAATGCATTCTGCTGTCATGGAAACCCAATTAGAATAAAAAACATATATTAAAAAATAAATACTAACTGTGAAATAGAGCTAGTATTATTACTGTTATTTTGATAGATGAGAAAATTGACATGAAGAAAGAGTCCATGATTCGTCCATATTCATAAAAATAGTGACAGGATCTTCCTGATCTCCTAATTTCCATTTAGAGGGGTCTCTGATACAGGGTTTTGGGTTTTGTTTGTTTTTGTTTTTTGCTAAGTCACTTCTTTTTTCAGCATAAATAGGGAAATGAGGTCAAATCTGTATTTTTTAGTAGCTCTTTCAAATTATTGACATTTCAACTAGATGTAAATGCAAGTCTATATCTGAGTGAGGCCAAGGTGTCCATTTAGCAGGGGCTTTGTTTTTGTTTTGGTACTGGGGGTTGAACCCAGAGGGACTATATCCCCAAACCTTTTTATTTTTTGAGACAGAGAGCCTTGATGAGTTTCTAAGGCTGGCCTCAAGCTTGTGGTTCTCCTATCTCAGCCTCCCCAGTTGCTGGGATTATAGGCCTGTGACACTGTGCCCAGTTTCCATTTAGCAGTTCTGACAAGTAGCTCCATTCTGAATATGCCCTTACCATGGACACATTGCTGCATTTGCCTCTCACATCACACTGTCCTCCCTCCTCTTTCTTCAGTCTAATCACTCTCACATTCTCTTTACAAAAATATAGCAAAGGGAGAGAGAGAGGAAACACACAAGGGCGTCATGTCAGCCAAATACCTTAGCACCTGTGATACCTCTTGCTGAGAAAGAGGAATGGGTCTCTTGCAGCTGTTTATGGGAACCTGGGGTAGCAAACTGTGGCAGGCGCTCAGAGGCTTCTCCTGACCTCCAGTTTCTATCTCCCACTGACGTAGCAATTTCTCTTCTAGAACGTACATTATGCACTTCCTGTACCACACACTTTAGTCTGTGATCTTTTCTTTTCTTTTTTTAAATATTTTTTAGTTGTAGGCAGACACAATACTTTATTTTTATTGATTTATTATTTTTATGTGGTGCTGAGGATTGAACCCAGTGCCTCACCCGTGCTAGGCAAGCGCTCTAACGCTGAGCCACAATCCCAGCCCTGTGATCTTTTCTTAAACACTTCATTCAAAGATATTTCCTGAGTACCCCGTCTGTCCTGCCTGCACCCAGGCTACACTCAAGAAAGAACACCCTTTGCTTGGGGCCCTTTACTGAGCACAGTCTGCCCCTGACCCACACATTCTCCTATACTAGAAACCTGGGAACTTCCCAGATTTCTCCCTGATTTGAAAACCTGAAGTTCTCAAATTTGGCCTGGTCTTTCCCCTCTCCTGCCTACAGACCCATGGCAGCCTTCTGCCTACTGATCTGTTCCTCCTCTGGTTCATTCTCCACCCATCAGACACTGAGTTTCAGAGCAAAGCACACCACTGCCCGCTCCCTGCATTCCAGGAGCCCACTGTCCTCAGGATGGCCTCTAGCCTCCCAAGCCTCATAAGCGCCATTCAACATGCAGTTAATAAAAAAAATATTCAGGTAATTGACATCCTTTTTTTCCATAATAAGCCTTTGAAACCTGGTATATATTTGATACTTCCAGCACCTCTCAAATCAGACCAGCCATGTTTCAAGTGCTCAAGCTGCATGTAGCTCATTACCACCATTCTGGAAAGCACGGCTATAGTCTCTTTGTGCTCTCTCATTCCTCTGGCCTTTGCACAGACCTACAAGACCCCAGTTTGGTCAATGAACTGTCTGTCCTTCCAGACTCAGCTAAGCATCACCTCCTCTAGGAAGCCTTCCCTGTCTCTCTTGTCTGTTACTGCTGCATGGAATCCCTTGGCACTGACCTACATCATTACACATGATGCTAACTGTTGGTTTTACTTCTCTGTCTTCCACACTGAGGAGAATTCACTGTGGAGCTGATAACGCTTAAACTTCAGAGCCTCTTTCTCTCTTACACATTTACCTTTTCAAGACTTGCACCTAATTTTGTAACAATGACTTTTTATTCTACATCTCTCAAAAGATATGTGTGCATGGCGGTGGTAATAGTAGTATCATCCCCCCACTTACTCAATTTTGCTTTCCTCAGTTTCAGTTACTTGTGTTCAACTATGGTCCAAAGATATTACATAGAAAATTCCAGAAACAAACAATTTATAAGTTTTAAAGTGCCCACTGTGCTGAATAGTGTTATGAAATCTCACCCTGTCTCTATACTGCCTGGAACATGAATCATCCCTTGTTCAGTGTATCCATACTATATACTAACTGCCAGTTAGTCATTCAGTAGCCCTCTTGGTTATCAGATTGACTGTCTTGGTATATCACAGTGCTTGTGTGCAAGTATTGTGTTATTCAATAATAGTTCCAAAGTACAAGAGTATCAATGCTGACTATTCAAAAACTTGCCAAAGAGAAGCTATAAAGTAAATGCTATATGCATAGTTTGATATTATTCACAGATTCAGCCATTCAATGGGAATCTGGCAATGCGTCCACCACCATAACTGGAGACTACTCTCTCAATATATATACTGCTGGATGCTCATAATAGCTGGGGATTGAACCCAGTGCTTCATACATGCTAGGCAAGTGCTTTGTCACTGAGCATCCCCAGCCCCATAATAGCCTCTTTTTTAAAAATATTTTTTTAGTTGTCAATAGACCTTTACTTTATTTATTTATATGTGGTGCTGAGAATCGTACGTAGGGCCTCACACATGCTAGGCGAGCATTCTACCACTGAGCCACAACCCCAGCTGCCCATAATAGCCTGTTAACTGGACTCCCTGCTTCCACTCCTGCATACCTATAATACAATTTCTACCCAGGAATTATGAAGGGATCTTCTAAACAGGACTGTCATTATCTCATTCCCCTACTGAGCTTCAAATAAAATTCAAACTCTGTATATGATCTCCAGCTCCCACCTTGCTCTCCAGAGGTAGCCTGTACCATTCTCCCCCATACTCACTGACCTTCATTCTTTCCTGTAACATGCCAAATTCTGCCAGCTCTGCGTCTTTGCAAATGCTGTTTCTTCTTCCAGGAATCCTTGCCCAGCTTTCTTCTCATTCTGCAAATCTCTACTTAGACCTCTCCTGACTCCCCAAAAGGCCTTCCCTGGCTCTTCCTCTGTAGAGATGGCCCTATACAGTCATTTTTCCATCACATGCACTGTTTATTTCTGTCATAGCAATTGTCATACTCTGAAATTATCTTCTTAATTTCTTTTACCTATTTATCATCTATATGCTAACTCCCCCACACTAAAAAAAAATTGTTGGTTGTATATTTCCAATCAATTCAGGTAGCAGAGCACTGAAAAATCATGCTATTCTTTGTAGAACACCATAAATATCCAAGTTTATATTAAATACCATCATATCACTAGGAGAAAATATTACTGTGTTGTATGAATGCATGTAAACTCTCAATGATGGACATATAAATATCCATGAAAATAGCAAACTTGTACTAGGCATGATCAGAGTTTTGCTGTTCATATTAATTTATTGAGCATTTATTTTGTCATCTGTTAGCACTCACTATCAAGTTAACACTGAAAGCTTAAGCAAACTGTATCAGGAAAAGCAATCTTAAAATTGAGAATTCTGCTGGGCATGGTGGCACACACCTGTAATCCCAGCAGTTCAGGAGCCTGAGGCAGGAGGATCGCAAGTTAAAAGCCAGTCTCACCAGTCAGAATGGCAATTATCAAGAATACAATAACAATAAATGTGGGTGAGGATGTGGAGAAAAAAGGTACACTCATACATTGCTGGTGGGACTGCAAATTGGTGCAACCACTCTGAAAAGCAGTATGGAGATTCCTCAGAAAACTTGGAATGGAACCACCATTTGACCCAGTTATGCCACTCCTCCACATATAACCAAAAGACTTAAAATCAGCATACCATAGTGATGCAGTCATGTCAATGTTTATAGTAGCTCAATTCACAAAAGCTAAGCTGTGGAACCAAACTAGGTGCCCTTCAATAGCTGAATGGACAAAGAAAATGTGGTATATATACACAATGGAATAGCACTCAGCCATAAAGAAGAATGAAATTATGGCATTTGCCAGTAAGTAGATGGAACTGGAGACTATCATACTAAGTAAAATAAGCCAGTCCCAAAAAATCAAAGGCCAAATGTTCTCTGATATGCAGATGCTAACACACAATAAGCGGGGGAGAGAATAGAAGTTCATTGGATTAGACAAAGGGGAATGAAAGGAAGGGAGAAGGGATGGAATAGGAACAACAGTAGAATGAATAGGAGAGAACTTTCCTATGTTCACGTATGAATACATGACCAGTGTTAACTCCATGTCATGTACAACCACAAGAATGGGAAGTTATACTCCATGTGTGCATAATATGTCAAAATACACTCCTTTGTCATGTATAACTAAAAAGAATAAAAAAAGATAAGAAGGCAAGGTTAACATGTTAGTAGGGTCATAAAATTATAAATGGTTTTATTTTCCTCCTTACACCTACCCAATTTTTATAGATTTTAAATTTCCAAATTTCATGCAATAGTTATCTATAAAATAAAAGATTATTTAAAAGATGACATTAAAAAAAAAGCCAGGCTGGGGCTGGGGCTATAGCTCAGCGGTTGAGCGCTTGCCTCGCATACGTGAAGCACTGGGTTCGATCCTCAGCACCACATAAAATAAAGATATTGTGTTCATCTATAACTAAAAACAAAATATTAAAAAAAAAAAAGCCAGGCTTAGGAGCTGGGGTTGTGGCTCAGTAGCAGAGCACTCACCTAGCACACGTGAGGCACTGGGTTCGATCCTCAGCACCACACAAAAATAAAATAAAGATATTATCTCCACCTACAACTAAAAACATAAATATTAAAAAAGGTAAATGCCTTAAAAAAATAAAAGCCAGCCTCAGCAACTTAGAGAGGCCCTAAGCAACTTAGCAAGACTTTTTCTCAAAATAAAATATAAAAAGGGTTGGAGCCAGGCGCAGTGGCTCAAGAGCTGGGCGCAGTGGCTCAAGCCTGTAATCCCAGCACTTAGGGAGGCTGAGACAGGAGGATCGCAAGTTCAAAGCCAGCCTCGGCATCAGCGAGGTGCTAAGCAACTCAGTGAGACCCTGTCTCTACATGAAACACAAAACAGGGCTGGGGGATGTGGTTCAGTGGTCAAGTACCCCTGAGTTCAATCCTCAGTACCAAAAAAAAAAGGGGGGTGGTGGTTAGGGATGTGGCTCAGTGATTAAGTGCCCCTGGGTTCAATCTCCAGTACCAAAAAGAGAGATAAAGAGAATTCTGCTGGGTATGATGGCATGCACCCTCTAGTCTCAGCTACTTGGGAGGCAGAGGTGGGAGAATTGAGCCCAGGAGTTCAAGACCAGCCTGGGCAACATAGCAAGTCCTCATCTCAAAAAATAAAATAAAATAATTCTACTCTTACCATCTTATCCTGACAATTGGAGGGAAGCTGACTACTATTCAAGGAATTGAAGGAGGAAACCCCTTAGCCCAGGCTGGGATGTGCTCTTCGGGAGCACCGGGGATTCCTTGGAGCCTAGATGGGCAGGGCTTTCAGACAGTTAGGCCCTTGGTGGCTGCTTCCTGTCATTGCCTCCTTATTTCCACTGCAGGAGCTGGCTGTGCTGCCACTGGTGGGAGTCCTTGGGACAGATGTCAACCCTGACAAAGATGAGAGGACCAGCTTTACACAGGCACTGGGTTTGTCTTCTTGGGTCTCGTTGACTTATTTAAAAAATAAATAAATACTGCCAGGAAGAGAAATAGCCCCCAGTGTATTCAAGAACGAATGACAGACTTTCCCCAGAGTTCCACATTCTGAGGTAATTTTGGAGGCAGAAGGTGGATATGGGATTTCCAAAAGGGCCCAGACAAGGCCCATTTCATGGCTTGAATCCCTTTTTTGCCATGGGGTTGCCTTCCTGCAGATGGCTTGACCTTCTTGACTAATCTCCTGACTCCACATGTAAAGAAGGACCCATTGTCCTTCAAACACCAATGAGGTTTTCAGTTAATCTAGCGCCTCACTTTGCCATCTTTTGGCCACCTGTGACTGCACGTGCAGTCAAGGCAGATCAAAGATGTTTCATACAAATGTATCAAGAGCTTCAAAACCAGGCGTAAAGTTTTAAAGAGAGCTATGTTGATAACTATACTAATATTTACCATTTCCTTATTGGGGTCGCAAAAGGCATCCTCCAACCAATATATGTCAATTTAACAGTGTTGTCTGAAATATTCTTAGCACTGAATTTCTTTTTCAGACATTGTCAAAAGAAAGACTCTAAAATACAACATATCTATGATCAATACTAAAACATTTGTTTATTTCTGGAAATATTCATATGTACAAAAAAAAAAGAAAGAAAATCTTTATTCTGATTCTGGATACTCAGGGTGGAACAAAACGTGAGGTAAAAGGTCCTCCAGCTCAGAAACTCAACAGGTATCAGTTGGGTGAATCTCCAGTGAGAAAATAAATCATTCTCTGCTGATTGTATGTAGTCAAGTTGTCCAGATGGGAAAATACCTGCAAGTGCATTGCTCTTAGAAAACACCCTATGGCCATTCCCACTTGTTTGTTTATGGTCTGTAGCCACTTTTACACTGCAAGGACATAGTTATAACAAAGACTGAATGGCCTGCAAAACCTAAAATATTTACTATCTAGTCCTTTAAAGAAAAAGTTTGCCAACGCCTGCACAAGTTCATCCTACTCACTTTATAGATGAGCCTGTCTAAAAAGCAAGTCTTTTGCACAAGGGTCCCTTCATGGCATTTCATTTTCTCTGTTTGTCCCTTCCATTGAAACATACAATCTTTTTATTTTTCATATTGCTTTTCATTTAGGTATTTACTAAATGGTTTGTGGAGTTGCATTCACATGCCCAGGGAGACAGAGATAGTTCGCAGTGGTGCCTGGGTTAAAATCCAGACACAGTGATTCATGATCAGAGGCAAGATTACCAACTAGCTGAATAACTTTGACTCAGTTCATTATACTCTTTGAGCCTCTGTTTCCTGATTTACAAAACAGGTAGAACAATCTAATCTTGTAGGGTTTAATGAGAAACTGTTGAGCTACTGAATGTGTAGAATAGGTCATCTACAAGCATGGATTCCTACCTCATCCCCTTTCTCTCACTAAATGCAATTCCTAAACTGTTAGGTTCCTAAAGAAACCAAAGCAAATACTTATGGAGCATCTGTGAGGAACCCTTTGGAAGATACAAAACTCAATTCCCCATTTAGGGGCAATGATGAACTTGATGTTGTGGTCACCTCCTCTGTACTTCACCCCAGGCTGGCAGCAGAGGAAAGTGGAGGCGCAAGTATCTTTTCTGTCTCTGTTTCTCTCCAAAGAGGAATTGGCTCATACTACCCTCCACTCTGTCCCTTGCTTAGACTTCTCAAATAGCTAGCGTTATGACTTTGCCTCACCCAGCTCTGCTGCTTGGTTCCCAACCACCCTACCTTGCTCCACTTTTCTCTGACTGCCTCAACTTTGGAGCCATGTCTGACCGAAGAAGCTCCATTTCCTTGGCCCCTGGCTTTCTCCAGGTGATGCCTGAAGAAAAGATCCCTTAGTCAGGGAGAAGAATGAGCCAGTAAATAACTGTGAGCAAGTGTTTGAGCAAGGTGTGTTCATTTCCACAGTTAAAATTTCATAGTTAAGGTAAAACGACTTTACAGGGTTGGGTACTTGAGTTGAAATGAAAATCCACATGGTTTACTAGATCAACATTGGCTTTTCATAGAGTTGCTTCATGAATCCAAAACTGAATTGCTTACCCTCAGATTGCCAGTGAAGTATAGCATAATTTATTTTCCTCTAGCCAGCGAAACACAAAGATACAAGCAAAGGTGGTTCTCTCCCCCTCTCTAGCTACAAGAAACCCCAGGGTGAAACTCTAAATCCACGTGTATTTAATTTTTTTTTTCTTTCAGTACTGGAAATCAAGCCCAGGTGTGCTCTGCCATTAAACTACCTGGCCCTTTTTCTTTCTCCAACCCTTTTAATTTTAATTTTTTTTCAATTTTGAGGTGAGATCTCACTAAATTGCTGAGACTGGGCTCAAACTTGGGATCTTCCTGCCTCAGCCTCCTGAAAAGGTTATAGGCATGCACCACCACACCCAGTTTAAAAACATTTTTAAATAGCTAGAGTTCTTGAGTTACTTGGAACTAATTCTTTTTTTATTGAACTCAATAGTGCTTACCACTGAGCCACATCCCCAATCCTTTTATTAATATTTTATTTAGAGACAGGGACTCACTGAGTTGCTAAATGACTCACTAAGTTGCTGAGGCTGGCTTTGAACTCACAATCCTCCTGCCTCAACCTCCCCAGTCACTGGGATTACAGAGACTGTGCCCAGTATTTTGAACTAATCTTAATGGTAAGTCCTGCCTATGGTGTTTTTTTTTTTTTTATTTTTTTTGGTTGCAGATGGACACAATATTTATTTTTTTATGTGGTGCTGAGGATCGAACCCAGTGCCTCACGCATGCGAGGCAAGTGCTCTACCACTGAGCTACAATCCCAGCCCCTGCCTATGGTGTTTTAATTTTAAATATACAGAAGTTTATTTCCAAGTATAGCCTGCAATTCAACTTGCTTTTTAAAAAAAAATAGTGCTGTCAATTAAAAATCATACTGGATCTGTTTCAACAAATAGATATGAACAGAATCAGTGTGCTGCTTATTGGTTGACAAAGAGCTGCTACTAAAGCTCTTGAAGTCTCTTAAGTAGGTTATAAATTCTCTTTTGGAATCATGATTATGTTTCATTTGCTTAGCAAGCTTTGCTTTGATGGTCTAGCTCTGATGAAATAGAAGATTCAGAATTCATAGAGTTTAAATAAAAGCAGAATTACCTCAAAGTCCCAAAAGGCCAGCCAGAGCATTTTGAGCACTGCTGACCTGATTGATACACACCAAGGCTTTTCTGAGAGGAGAGACCAGGACTTCATGACCAGCCCTCAGTAAGGCCTGCCCTGAGAACTTCATTAGGAGAAAGACACCTGCTTCTTCATCTTAAATTACAAAATGGGCTTTTTTAAACCTGTGGCTTCCTGGAGCACTAATCTGGTCGAAAACAGTGCTGAGTGGGGTGTTAGGAGGCTGAATTCTGACTCTAATTCTGACATTTCTTCTTTCTGGGCCATTCACAAATAAGGCAAATGGAGCTCAGCTGATCAGAACAGACAACACATGTGCTGGGTCCTGCCAGAACTGAACTCACTTGGACACAGACATTATTGTAGAATGTTAGAGTTGAACAGAAACTTCTAGTGATGAGTTGAACTCTCTCATTTCCCCTAGAGAGGAGAAGACACCTGTCCAAGGTCACAGAGTTAACTAGAGGTAAGATCAAATTAGTACCCAGGTGTTCTGACTCTGTGTTCAGTGATCTCATCACAACACATTATTTCAAAAATTCTAAAGGAAGCACTTTTAATCTCCCTTGCCTCAGGTACTTCCCAGACTTCTTTCTGAGTTTGGTCTCCATCTTGCCCACTCATCAAAACTGCTCTGGATTAAGTAGCTAAATCCTTGTACTCTTTGCATGCATGTAAGGAGCAGGAAAGAAATGGGGTCTCTGTTCTCTGGGGTACCCTCACTTGAGAGTATCAAAGAACAAAGAACTTTGGGATAAGTTTTCAGAGGTCACTTCTCCAATTTAATCTAATCTTCCAGATTACTGAATCATCCAATGAATTTAGCAGGAGAAACCCCTCAAGGGGGCAAAGAAGTTCTTGGAAAGGAACTTCTGGGCCAGGAAGATCCAGGATTGGTGTTCCTCCTGTCTGGTCTCCTACACAGAGATAAGGCTCTACCTCCAGGGCTGGCTTGTCGATGGATGAGTGGGGCTCCCATTCTCTGAACAAAACAAAACAAAATCTCTTCTCCCATCCAATCCTCCCCCAGCAAGTCTAGAATGTTAATTAACAGGATTTAGTGAAAGTGACGGTGCTACATAAACCCTGAACACCATGCACATGGAAGGATTAGCATGTTTCCCTGTCTGGCATCTCCTTGAACATTCTCCAAAGCTCAGCTCAAATGTCATTTCCAAAGACCTAGTAGGAACAACTCAGATTCAAATGCCTGTTTGCTATGTGATCTTGAACAAACAGTTTAACTTCTTTAGGCTTCAATTTCATCTCCTGGAAGCGAGAATCATAATAATAACCACTTCATAAAATAATTAGGAGTTGAGTCAAGGTCATATTTGCAAAGGCCCCAGCATAGTGCCTGACAGATCATAGGTACTCTAAATGTTGAGTAAACAGCAAGGGAACCAGAACCACCTATGTCTTCAGATCTGAGTCAGCTTCCACTCTTCAGTCCCTGGCTTCCCGCTACCCTTTCACTCTAGAGACACTCAACCAGACTTCCTTACCTTGCTGAGGTTCCCCAGGGTCATGACCTTGGCCACTGGTCTCTTTCTGAGCTGCTCTTTCACAAAGACCTCTATGTGCCCGTTCCACTTCATGGCGAACACGTAGAGGGCATAGCCCAGCAGCAGCAGCAGACTCTCCCACCAGGCGATGAGGCTATCCAGGAAGAAGAGGATGAGCACTGACAAGTCGAGGATATAAAAGGAGATGTCCCGGAACAATGGCCACCAGGTGAGGTGGAGGATCTCCCGAGAGAAGAGGGCACAGGTGCCAATGACAAAGAGAATGTTGAACACAGCCGATCCCACAATGGTACCAATACCCACGTTGCTGTGAGATATGAAGACACCAATGAGGGAGGTGAAGAGCTCAGGGGCAGAGCCTCCAGCAGCCATGAAAGTAGCACCTGCCACATCCTCGGAGATCTGCAGTTTGTCTGTGATGATACTCAGGGCTGGGACAAAAAACTCATCACACACAATGGCCAAGGCCACAAACAGGTACAACATGCCAAAGATATGCAGGACCACCCAGCCCTGTTGCCGTTCCTCCACACTGAACAGGTCCGGGGGGTACTCTCCCTGGGGCTGGTCTGGCCAGCTGGGAATCATCGCTGAGGTACTAGGACTGGGTACCTCTGGGAAAAGGGAGGTTGTCAGGCTTGAGGATGGGCTGGTGGGCATGGCTGGGGCTGGTTCCACAACTACACAGTGATGGATCCGGACGGTGGGATTTGTCCTGACTTGGGAAGTTACAGAGGTCCTGGGTGCTGTGGAAGGTTTCTCTGCCAGCTCCTGGATGGTGGCTGAGGCTGTCCTGATGGAGGGTGCACTGGTTCTGGGCAACCGATTCCTAACACTCCAAGTAGTAGTAGAGGCTTTGTGTTTTGCTGGGCTGCCGCCCATCACGGTTCTTCTTGTCACCTGCCTCTCAGACACAGCTGAGGTGTGCTCCAAATCTGCTCCCTGGGGAGTCGTCAGGTTATCCTTCCCCACTAACTTCCTGGGATTGGATGAGCTGTTATTTCCCACTGTTTTGGAGCTAGTCGGGATGTTCTTTTCTGCTATTCTCCTTGGAGAAGCCAAGATGCTTGTTTCTACTTCATGTGTCAGGAAAGTTGGGGTGTTTTTAACTATTCTCTTAAGGGTAGCTGGGGAGGTTTCTTCCACTATCCTCTTGGGAGAGCTGGTCTTCAACATTTCATAGGTTGCCATGGTTTCATGTGTTTCCATTGTCAGGAATGTGGATGGTGCATTAGTGTCTACAGTTTCCCCAGGAGGTGATGAGGTATTCTTCACCTCACCCCCGGCTTGAGTTTGGTTGTAGCTCTTCATTTCTCCCCTGGATGATGCGCTATAATTTTTTACTGTTTGTCTGCTTAAAATTGGGGTGTAGTGATTGAGTATCCTACTTGGTGTGGCTGGGGTATTTTCCTTCACTCTTTCTGTACCTGCTGCTGTTGGGCTGTGATTATGCTTTGATGTTGGTGAAGTGATCTTGGCGATTCTTCTGGGTGTCCAGGGGGTGCTCTCCATTGTCATTCTAGGTGTTGCTTGATTCCTGCCCACTGTGGCTTGGGGTGCCAGCGTCTCAGCCCCCATTTCAGAGCTAGCTTTGGGAGGGCCACTGCTCACCATCATCATCTCATCATTGGGGAGGTCCCGGCTGGCCAGTTTTATAGGCTGTTGGGAAGACACTTCTGCCCACAGTGAGGGGAGGCCCCAGGGTCTCCTCAGGTACTGATAGGCAGAACCGATGATCAACATTCCCAACAGGAAGAGGAGGCCACTCCAATGAAGCCGCCTGGGCCGCAGTAACCACTTCTCCTGCACCCCCATCCTGATCAACTTCCCCATGATGGCCAGTTACATCTGTTACAGAAGGCCTCTCATTCTGTCCATGGAGACACTGCAGCTGGTCTGAGGTTGGTAATCAGGGAAGATTTCTCCATGAAGTCCAATCTGGGGGTATCCACAAACCTGATGAGGGAAAAGAAGTTATTTGATCCTAAAAGGAGATCTGGGATCCAAAATTCTCTCAGCTGGAAAAGGGTGATGATGGGAACCCCGGGAACACAGAAGTATTGTGCAGGGGGCTTTGTGGTGGGGGCATTTGTTTCTATTGGAGTAAACTAGCCATGCCCCTTACTCCGGGAGACAATGCCTGCTCTTAGGAGAAAGAGTAGAGGGGTCCTCCTGCTGTGTAGGCATGCTGGCAGCTGAGGTCCCTAAGGTGGGTTCTGCATGCTCCTCCGAGTCTTCCCTGGCTGCTCCCTGGGGTCCTACAAAACTTTGCCAGTACTCCTCAGGTTCAAGCCTAAATCACTGGGAGCTCGGTCAGTTGGTATCCAGGCCACAGATCTCACCTTATCAAAAGCAGGAAGGAGGTGGGGAGACGATTTTAAACTGTAGACAGTAATAGACAGGAGTAGAGGACACTGTCGGGGATACTAACATTTCGTGTGTTTCGCATTGCTTTGCTTTGCTTTGCTTTGTTTTGTTGGACTCTCTTAAAATGACTCCACTGTATTGTCCAGAGAGAACAAAGCTTAAAAGTTAATGTCATAGAGCTTTCCAGGCAAAGTGTTACAATGGGAGGAACATGGAAATGAGAGCCAAAGGCTTGGATTCTCAGCTCTGCTACTTACTGGCTGTGTCATCCTGAATAGGCAGAACGGTGCCTCCTCTGTGTGAATGGGTATAAACACATATGTATTGACCTTTGGAAGGACATCTGGGGAAGGGGAACTGAGGATCAGAGGTCAGAGGAAAACTGACTTTTCACTCTAAATCCTATTAATTTGAACTTTTTATCATGCACATAGTATAATATTTAAATTTAATTATAATAATAATAATGGCTATGTAAATAGCAATGGTATTTATGTCACAAGAATTCTGAGGGACTAATTACACACAAGGTCTGTGAAAAGCATTGGACAGAATAAAGTGCTACATAGAGTTAGTTTTACACAAGGATGCAGGAAGGAAGAACACGAAAGACTTCAAAGAATACTCATTTTATAAAGGGCATTGAGGCCCATCCCAAGGAAAATTTATTAAGTTTCTAATCAATGTCCACAGTTGCTACATAACAATAACTAAAAATGACTAGTTTTCCATGTGATAATATATTAGGAGTGAAGTGTCAGACAGTTATATCAGACAGACCCATAGAATCTGTCTGATATAATTCTCCATGTGAGATATAAAGACACTGAAGTCCAGAAAGGAGATGTGACTTGTTTAATATCACACAGCTAGTGGGTAGCCAGGCAGATGAGACTCTTAATTCCCCAATCTTTCTAGTATACCAATGCAATTGTCTTTAAAAGCAAAAGAAATAGGAATAAGTGGACTTTCTTCTTTGTCCTCGATTGCTATAATTTTCATTCCATCATCTCTCTCCATCCGCCCTGTCCCTTGCTTCAACTCAGCACTTGTAGCAAGCCCACTGTCTCCCACAGAAACTTCAGAGGGTCTCTCTCCCTGCAGTGTGCCTGTGTAATAGAGCCGAGCTGGCACTCAGACTGTTCCCACCTACCTAAGCACATCATTTACCTTTAAACCTTGACATCTGGGTGTCTTCTTAGTTCTGGAAACTTGTCAGAATCCAGGGTCTCAAAGAGTGGGTTGACAGCTAGACAGCAGGAGACACCCCCATTCTCCTGACCCCAGCTCCTCTACGGAATCCTAATTCAAGACAGGATCAGTTGAGTGTGAAGGGCATGTCAGGGGAAGAATATCCAATCATGCTAATACCTGCCACCTCTAAGAAGATTATCAGGGCATTTTACAAGTTCTGGATCCCAGTGCCTCTGACTAAGCCTGAGGGAGTGGCCTTTCCAGCAGGAACAGGTGGGCTCTCTGTGGGCCCTCAGAGTAAATGGGGAACTTCTCAAACTTATGTCTCAGCTATGGGAATGAGAGGTCATACAGGGTTTCCAGGCTTAGGCAGTGCAATGATTTGGGAGATGCAGAAGGCATTCTAAAGAAACCAAGAGAAAGTGCATGAGGCTTAAGAAATCAGAAGCCCTGTTAAGACTAGGCTCCACTTGCTACTGGGTTCTGATATAATCAGAATGTAAGTGTGGGTTAATACCTATCTTATCTGTAGGGTGGACATGAGAATCAAAATTAAAATTGAGGGGTGATGAAGAAAGTTCTTTGCAAATTTTAAAACCTTTTACACATGAAATACATTTAATTAGGCCTGAAGGAAATTCTAGGGGGAGCAAGCTGGGAAGGAACATCATCTCAAGGTACCAAGGATTTGACTCCCTGAGTCTCCTGCACCTCCAGCCCCTGACTTGGAGCTGATTGGAGTGGGAGCGGTGTAAGGCAGTGCAAGTCTCACGTCCCCACAGCAACGGTGGCCCTGGAAGCCGTTGCAATCATGCTGCTAACTTTGCTTGATACTTAGCACCCTTCCCCTCCTGGGTGGCATGCTGCTCTAGGTTACTCTAATCTGAAACAGCTGGTAATGCTTCACAACTTCACCTCTGCTTCATGGGACCCTGCCTGAGTGGCCTGAAATATAAGAAGGGAACCCACTCCTTCTGCTGAAGCCCACAGTAGTGCTTCACCTCTGTGTCCTGGGCTCACTCTGGATGCTGGAGCCTAGATACTGGAGCTCAGCTCTGCTAGTTACACACCCTTGCCTTTGTGCTGCTATGAGCAGAACCAGATCTAGTTCCTTCCCTTCTCACACCAACTGCCTAATAGTCTCAATATGCCCCAGAAATATGGGGAAAAGAATACTATTCATGAAGTGAATTATGAGTGATTTTTTATGGAAAAATTACCCTGCTTTTGCAATGTTCCTTCTATAATATAGAAAATTCGGGGGAGAAGCCAATTTCCAGAAAAGAGAGTCCTTTCTCTCTTATGCTTATAATAGTTGCCAGTGAATTCTTCCTTGTGTCTAACCTAAATCTTACTGGGTAGAAGTGAATTTAGTTCCATCTGTTCCCATGGTGGCACATTTTGAAATTCAACAGGCTGCAGAAAAGTTTGCTGTTCAACCAAGAGTAGAAACACCTGCTCCAGCCGTGTGAGTTTGGACAAATTACTTAACTTCTCAAGGTTATAAGTGGATCTCTCATCCTGTGCAGTGAGGATGGTAATGACATTACCTGCCTGATAGGATTGTTGTAAGGATTAAGTAAATTACTATGTAAAATCTATTAATGTGGCTAGTACTATTATTATTGTTATTATTATCTACTTTTAGAGATCGAAGTCCCCACTTGCTGCTAAAGATTATAGTGGAGTGATAGATTATAGTGATAATAGATTAAAAGTGATATATTATAGTGATAAAAGATTATAGATAATAAATACTCAGTAGAGTATTTATTATCATGATCATCTGATTAATACGTGTTTCTCTCACTAGCAGATGGGCTCAAAGAAGACAGGACCTTGGGTGGCTTATTTATTCCTATATCCCCAGAGCCCAGAACAATGAGTGGCACTTGATAAGTACATTCAATAAAGAAGTGTATTTGTTTTGAGACTGAAAACGTGTATTCCAGTAAGAAAGATGCTGAGATGGGGCACCTGGACTGCACTTGGGTAGAGTGGGGAAGGCCTACTCAAAGAGTTATGGCCTCTCGTTGAGCAAATGGCCTAGAAAGGCCAGCACCGCTGCAGTGGGGAAATTGATCTAATTTGTTCCACAAAGTAGCTATATTTCATCCTCTTCCCTGTAACAGAATGGCAGAGCAGGTGGAGCATACCAGCTGTGACCCTCACAGAAGAATCAAGGAGCATGGAGGCCTTTCCTTGCCCTCTCAAACCTTGAGGCCTTTCCCACCTTCAGCTAGAACAGAAGGAAGAGGGAATGAGACTTCTCATGTGATGAGGCGGGCTTATGGGTGAGGCTGGTTTATTTCTGGGCCTGCATCAGGAGTTGATCCCCACTCTACATTTGCACAGTGAAAAGTGGACAAGATTTGGCAGAGATTGCAAATTCAAATGCCTTCAGAGCCTGGTTGGACAAAAATCAGCTCTGCTCAGAGTTGTATGAAAGTACTGAGGGCTGTGTGGATGGCCCACCACCAAGAAGGATTCCAAAGTCAAACCATTTTAAAATAGTAAGAGACAAACAAAATGGTCTGCAGGCTGAAATGAACCCACAGGTACCCCTTTGCAACCTCTAGTAAAGGAACAAGCACAACCAGGAGCAAGTCTCCCGAGGCCTCTCATCCTTGGGTTCCTCATATATAAAATCTGGAAAGACAAGAATCCTCCTGGGACTGCTGTAAGAGTTAAAGCAAGAGAACCTGTGGAGAAGCAACCTGATCTGCCAGACACTGTATAATATCACAGCCTTGGGCCTTTTGTTTATATTTTTATATTGTTTATAGGAGTAAAAATGACTGTATTAGTTGCTACTGATAGAAATGAACAAAATAAGCCCCCAAAGATCCCACATTGCTTCCTCTCTCCAAGTCAGTAACTGGAACAAGACCTGAGACAGGGAGATACAAATGGTGACATTTCAAGTTGAGGGCAGCTCAAGGCAGGGTTTTGTCTTCATGGTCAGGTACCCATCTAACAAAAGGTCAGACAGGTAGATTAGAGGGCTGAACAGGAGGAATCTATGCCAGTATGACTCATAACCTCCCTCCGAGTAAGTGAGAAACAGCCCAGTAAGTGAACCTCACCATGACAAATCTGATTTTATAAAGAAATGATGACTGATGGCTGAGGCACACACAGTGAGATAAGTTATAGTGTCTTGTAAGTTGACGAAGACTAAATAATTTAAATAACACATGGTGCTGATGAAGATAGTGGTTAGGGAGTATAAATTGGACACAGCAACCTAAGTGACCTTATTAAAGTGTAATCATGCCCCTCCTATACTCCGAACTTTCCAGAGGCTTTCCACCTCTGTTAAAGTAAAAGCCCCATAATGGCCTACTTCAGAATTGCTTGTAATAGAAGAATTTTACTTTTACTCTGTTAAAGTAAAAGCCCCATAAAGACCTATTTCAGAATTGCTTGTAATAGAAAAAAACTGAAATTTGCCTAAATGTCAATAGAAAGCTGGTTCATAAATGATGGCACATCTTTCCAACAATGAATTATACACAGTGGTTAAAAGAAATGAAGCTGGTCAGGTGTGGTGGTGCATACCTATAAGTCTAGCTACTCAAGAGACTGAGGTAAGATTGCAAGTTTGAGGCCAGCCTGAGCAACTTAGTGAGACCTTTCTCAAAATAACAAATAAAAAGGGTTGAGGAAGTGGCTCAGTGGTAGAACACCCCTAGATTCAATCCCCAGTACTGCCAAAAAAAAAGAAAGAAAGAAGCTTATGCCCAATATATTAATTAATAGTAATAAAAGCACAGTACAGAACATAATATGTAACATTACTGCACTTTTTAAAAAGTATTATGTATAATATATTATGTTGTATATTTAATATACACATACGTAGAGACAATTTTGCAAAGATTATGAAGAATGAATGTAATTCTGTCACCAATAGATATAGAATGAACAACAACAACAACAACAACAAAACAAATAAGCAACTCCCTGGTACTTCATCTCTCCAAGCCAGCAGCCGGAATCACATTCCAGGCACAGAGATACATATGGTTACTTCTAGGAAAGAAAATGCTTTTTTTTCAATCTATCTATTTTGAAACTTTAATTTTTTCCCATAGATACAGATTACTTTTCTAAAAAAAAAAAAAAATCTAGTTTTTTAAAATTTTGCTTTACCTGCTTTTTTTGTTGAAAGATGCCACTAAGACTTTAAGAGAGTAAATAATGAGCATGGGCGAGGGGCCTTTACAAATTTAGGCTTCATAGTACTTTTCAAAGGAGAAGTTATCCTTAATAAAGAAGTTCAGTTCTGGGCTAGGATTGTAGCTCAGTGGTAGAGCGCTTACCTTGCATGTGTGAGGCCCTGGGTTTGATCCTCAGCACCACACACAAACCAATAAAATAAAGACATTGTGTCCATCTACAACTTTAAAAAGAAAAAAAAAGAAGTTCAGTTCTACTTTCTTAGAGAAATGTAGTATCTACCAAATTTTCTCAGCTTTCTTCTTTGGCTCTTTTTCCAGCAACCCTTCTATCCTGCCTACCCTCTTTCCACAACTGCATATCTGGCATCACATGCTAGATGCCGGGGAACAAGTGGCAGATAAGGCTCACTCCTGTTTACAGAGCAGAGGCAAAGTTAATCAGAATTGGAAATGTATAAAAGCTTTTCTTTCTTCAGTGAGTCTTTCTATTATTTTAGAATAGAGAGAAGCTTTGTCATTTTCTCAAATGCTCTAGAGCTGAGTGTAGTGGCACAGGCCTGTAATCCCAGTACTTTGGGATGCTGAGACAGGAGAATCACAAGTTCAAAGCCAGCCTCAGCAACGGCGAGGCACTAAGCAACTCAGTGAGACCCTGTCTCTACATAAAACACAAAATAGGGCTGGGGATATGGCTCAGTGGTTGAGTACACTTGAGTTCAATCCCTGGTACCAAAAAAAGCTCTGGAAAACACTAAAAGAGGATTGAGAGCAATTAAAAGAAAAGGGTCACAGTGTCTTCATCAAACACATTGCAAATGTGGAAAAGTTACATGGAATAAAAGTTTTTGGAGATGCATTAACAGATACCAATGTTTGGATCTTACTTGGATCCTAATTCAAAGAACCAAAGTGTAAAAGAGTAAAAGTAATGATGGTTAGAAGACAATCAGATATTTGAAAGCTGATTAAATACTTGATGAGAATTAGGGTCTATTGTTAATTATTTTAAAACTGATAATGATATTATAATTATGTTTTTTAAAAAGTTCTTCTCTTAGATCCAGGCATAGTAGTGCATGCCTGTAATCCCAGCAGCTTGGGAGGCTGAGGCAGGAGGATTGTGAGTTCAAAGCCAGCCTCAGCAAAAGCGAAGCACTGAGCAACTCAATGAGACCTTGTCTCTAAATAAAATACAAACTAGGGCTGGGGATGTGGTTCAGTGGCTGAGTGTCCCTGAGTTCAATCCCTGGTACCCCAAAAATTTTTTTAAAAAGTTCTTCTCTTAGAGATACATACTGAAATATTTTGGAACAAAATGTTATGTTATCTGGGATCTTCTGCTTCAAAATATGTTGGGGAAAAGTGGACACAGGTATAAATGAAACAAGATTGAAGATTGAGTTGACAGAATCTGGTTCAGGGTACATGGGGATTTATTATGCTATTTCCCCATCTTTGTATGTGTTTGAAATTTTCTGTAATAAAAATTTTAGAAAAGGGTCATATTTATGATTTATTTGGACCTCTACTTTGGTGAAAACAGTGAGAAGGGGAAGAGGAGCTGACAGGGGGAAAGAGCTGGACATATGATTTAGGAGTGGACAGGGTCCAGACTAGAGTGGGTAAGAAGGAAGATGAAAGACAAAGGACAGCACAGGGACTGAGAGGTGGGAGAAGAATGGAAAAAGGGAGCGGTTCCGCTGTTTTTCCTTTCTCTTTTCCCCACTTCCTACTCACCCTTCATGTAGATTAAAGATCGTTTTGGAACATAGCAACTAAGATTATTCAACACCAAGCCACAGAACTCCAATTCAGTCAGCAGGGACTCAGAATATGATTTTCAACCTGTGCCTTAGAAGTGGCTATCTGGCCTTCCTTGTGAGCCCCAATACCGAGACCCTGCAAGTGGCCTGGTATTTCTGTCACTAACTTTTATTTTGCCATACTATGACCAAACCAGTCTATCTTTCAGAGCCTCTACGAGAGCAGTCCACTGCTTCAAGACAGGGAAAAAAAAAAAACAAAGGGACTGGGAAATTATGCAAAAGAAGCTGTTTATTGATTTCCTTTAATTTATCTGTGGAAACATGCAAACGGTGAGGGTCTCTTAAGTAGGGAAAATAAATTCATTACCTTTTGTGCCAGTGTTCTCTGATTTTATATTCTCTGAACAACCTTTGATTTTTAATGGCACTCTAAGAAGGAGGGGGGAAAAATCAAAACACTTTGAGGTTGCCATGAGTGACATGGTCCTTTTGACAGTTATATCTTTTATCATCAATTTCAGTAAATTGGTCTTTTGCCTTCCAAATTTTCTGAAAGCCTGTTATTCAGAAGAACCAGTTTCACCCATCAGTAATCTCAAACTTAAGCTTTAGGACTGGGTAAGGAAATGAATCAGAGCATAGATCTGCACTGAAACTACCAGAATAGTGGCTGAGTTGTCACTACACATTCTTGGCCACATCCCTCTGAATTGGGGAAGATTAATAATTATGACTAAGTAATCAGGCTGCAGCCTTACTTACCTAGAACCCACTGTCTGCTCAAGTGTAACAAGATCTTGAGAGCATGAGACCAGTCAGGTTGAGGAAAGAAGTTTTGAAGCAAATAGGGCAGTCTGCAGGCCCAGGGCCTTGATGCTGCTGAAGGTATTCCCAGTCTTCCCAGAGATTGTCTTTATCTGCCACTTCTTTTATAAATAGACAGGAAAGAACTACAGGCTATTGGACCCAGACTCCCCCACAGAACAAGTTGTGAAAAGTCAGACAGACTTGGGTGTTCAGTTCAAAGAATTTCCTTCCTTGTTCTGCGTCCTATTTCACCTCATCCCAGCTAAAAGATAAAGAGGAAAATGCCCTAGGCCTTCTAGAGGACTTTCTGTTTCCAATTGTAACCTAAGTAGTACAACATTGTGCTTTGAACCACAACTGAGCCAGTGGCTTACTGTCATGCATTCAAGCCTACCTCTAGGTGGCATTCCCTGGCTCCCTACACGGTTAAAATGTCACATCTTGCCTGTTCAAGGCACAGGTTACAATGAGGAACCAGGTGACCAGACAGGCAGGCAGGGACCCAGGCTGCTTTTTACAGGGAAGCCTGAGTGCAAATCCCTCAGCGAGACATCTTGGCCAGGGTAGGGAAAACTTTTTTTAAAAAATTATTTATTTATTTTTTAGTTGTAGGTGGACAGAATATCATTATTTTATTTTTATGTGGTGCTGAGGATCGAACCCAGTGCTTACGTGTGCTAGGCGAGCACGCTACCACTGCACCACAATCCCAGCCCCAGTGTAGGGAAAACTTTTTATGGGTGGAGGGGCAGATACTGGGAATTGAATGCAGGGGCACTTCACCACTGAGTTAAGTCCCAAATCCTTTTTATTTTTTCTCTTGAGACAAGGTTTTGTGAAGTTGCCGAGGCTGGCTTCGAACTTGCAATCCTCCCGCCCCAGTGTCCCAAGTCACTAGGATTATAGGCGTGCATCACCACGCCCGGGACAAGGGGAACCATCCCTTTCCTTCGCTCTAAGACTGGAAAGGAGATAATGTAAGTATGTGGGTTGAGACCAAGACGTCAAGACTCTATGAAAATTAGGCTCTGATAAATTAAGAAAAATAGAGTGCTAAGTAGGAGCACTCCTCATCCAGGAATTACATTTTGAAAAGTTTCTTTCTACTAATTCAAAGGATGTGCGGGAGGAGTATGAAGAGGCAAAAAGGTAACAGGACAGAAGTCACAGCGTCACCTGGCTAGGTGATGCCCATGGGTCAGTGAGGAAAAGGGCCAGAGTAAATGCGGGCGGGGAGCGCTCCAGAATGCGGCGAACGAGAGAGAGGTCCTGAATCGACAGACCCAGCCAGTGCTCAGCGAAGCTGAGGACTTGTAAGGAGAGTGGCGTGGAGAAGGACGCGCCCCCTAGCGTTCCTGCTGAGCCATAGCCCTGCCGCGGCAGTCCTTGAGGACCCGCCCAATCCGTACGCAGTGCCGGCGCCAGGTTCCCTTTCGTCGCGCGGCCCTATAGTTCCGGCTGTGGCGCACGGGCGGAAAGTTTAAGTGGAAGGACCGTGACTGGCGATGGGCTAGGGGTGAGTTGGGGAGGCTGTGGGCCGGGGGTTGCCTTTCGTTGCTTCTTGGGGCTACGGGTGAAGGGCTAGGGGTGAGGAGCAACGCGGGGCCAGCGCCCGGCCTTCTTGCCGCCCCGGGAAGCGGCCGGTGCCATCTCTGAGGCGCTAGTTCCGGGGCCCTGCTCCCGGCCTCCCCTAGCCCTGTGACCCAGTGTCTGCAGCTCCTCGTAAACCTCAAGATTTCGCCCTCTGTCCTCTGTTCCCATGAGACACGTCCAGACCTCACATGGTTTTGACTGATTTTAAAGGTAAAATGCATCCTCTGATTGCGATCCAAATGTTGGAAGTCTGTTTTCCGGGCTGGGCGTTTAGAGATGAAGTTGTATCCGAGAACTCCGAGCAACTCATCAGGGCAAGCTGACAGCAAAGCCCAAGAGTAGGGGACTTAGAAATTCAAATGGAATCACGCTTTGAGAGCCAAATTTCTAAGAATAAAAAAAAATTATTTTTTAATGAACGATCTAATTATCACCTTCAGGAGAGAGTTATAAATGTGGAGCTGATGGAGACTTGGCATTCAAAGCAGAGTCAGGTAGCTAAGATGTATTCTCAGGGGTAGGCTTTGGAAGAAAGAAGAATCCTTGTCGGAAGCGCTGTATGTAAACAGTACATGTGGGAAAAGTGTTGGGGGAAAGGTGGGAGGGTGGTAATCGGAGGGTCAGAATCAACCCAAGTGAGGATTCGTGTTCTCACAAAATAACTAGACTAGTGGGTGGGAAATTTTATTTTATTTTTAGTGAGGCCCAGTCGACTTGAATGAACCATCCTTTAGGAACATTGAGTTCCCTCTCTTATCGTTGTGGTTACAACCAGAGTACTAAATTGGTTTCCCACAACTTTGCCACTGTTGAGGACATGCGTTTGGGAGTGAACACAAATGAATTGGTCAGAAGAAAGAGCCAACTTCAGAGGTGTCTAAAGAGAAGGCAAAACTAACTGCTGTGGTCACTCATTTCAGTGTTAACAGCACATTTTATGGTCTGGAAGTGCATTTTCATACCTGATCTATGTAAATTGTTTCCCATTCTCCTAAGAGATGAGGGCAGCACTCCCCATGACCTCCAACCTCTTTCTTTCTTTCTTTCTTTCTTTGGTACTGGGGATTGAACCCAGGGGCATCTTACCACTGGGCTATGTCTCCAGCCCTTTTTATATTTTAGTTTGAGATAGGGTCTTGCTAAGTTGATGAGACCAGCCTCAAACTTGCAATCCTCCTGCCTCAACCTCCCCGATCACTAGGATTACAGGTGTGTGCCACTGTGCCTGGCATGATCTCCAACTTTTAAATAACATGAAAGCCTCCATGCATGAATGGAACTACCACAGGATCTGGGTAAACTCCATACCTGGGCAGAGGTTTAGGAATCCCTGTTATCTCTATTTGAATGAGGAAGAGAGAAGGAAATGTGTTTCTGGTATTCAGAGTTAAAATTTATAATGTATTTTGCTGAATAATTAATTTTATATCCAGTGACTAGGGGTAGTTCATTAGTCATTATCAAATATTTTTGAGCACCTACAACAGGCCAATTACTGGGAGAAGTTCTGAGGAGACATTCGTAGGCAAAATTGGACATGGTCCCTGCCTTTAGTGAGTTTATGGTCTGATATAGTATATTTGAATCAATATAGTATAGTATGTGGGGGCTGGAGTTGTAGCTCAGTGGTAGAGCACTTGGCTAACACATGTGAGGCACTGGGTTCAATCCTCAGCACCACATAAAAATAATAAATAAATAAAAGGATTGTGTCCACCTACAACTAAAAATATTTTTTAAAAAATATAACATGGGACCTTGCTTCTTGAACAACACAGCCAAGATCCAGATAGGAAATAAAAAAGAATGCGTAGACAAAATAGTACAGGTTGACATACCTAAGCTTATTTGTTTTATTCTAGAAGACACCCACAAACTCTTAGAGCCTGTTAACTTTAGGGCACAGTTTTCACAAGCTTGATAAACTGGATTTCCAGCTATAACAACCAAGATTGCAACAGATTAGAAAAAGGGAGAATGATCACACAGAATTACTGAGATAAGTGGAATGAAAGCTGATAGTCTCAAAATTAGAAGCAAAATTTGAAGGTACCAAAACAACACAACAGCCTGGATTCTTTCAGAATAAGGCAATACTTTCATGTACATTCTATTTAATACTTGTACTATTTATGCAGAGAAAGGTTAAGGGGGAAACAAGAGTAGTGAATTAAACTAGACTGTTTGCTTTAAAACTTGTCAAAATCTCCATTTTTCTTGGCGCATCCCTCCAGAACAGTGTTCTGCAGCACACACTTCAGAAATGCTGGTATAAACAGAAACATCAGGGTAGTAGTGTGCTGGGCAGTATTGATATTTAGAGTGGCGATGCCAAGTCCTCCTACTAGGGTGCATTATTTCTAGCCCACAATGTTTAATGATGTAGAGAAGTCAGATACACATTTTAATTTTTTCTATCAAAATGGTTAAACATTTTGGACCTCTAAGGAATCTGAAAAAGTAATTTTTATCTCTGATTTAACTTATTGGTGTTGATTGGATACATAGACATTACTGTATTTGAAATGTATCTATGACTGTTATGTGGTTAATAGACTTTTCCTATTTGACCTCAGTCCCTAACCTCTATTATATTAACATTGTTTCCATGAATCAGTATGTTCTGTGTTCCCAGAATATCATATATCTGCAGTTTGGCACTGCACTGACAAGTAGTCTGGCCATTGTTAAATGTTTGGAAATAAATCCCCCCAAATAAATTAGTCAACATTAAGTTTCTAATCTGTTTATATGCACTTAGTCTTCCATAGTTGTGTATGGTATATGCTGTGTGACTTTTATGAAGTTGTAGCAGTGAGTACATATAATATTATGACCTGCTTTTCTTAGTTACTAATACATGATATAAATATTTCTTATATCTATGTCATTTATTTGTAGCTGTATTATATTTCACTGTGTCAAAAGACTATAGTTTGCTTAACAGTACAGTAGCAGCAAGCTGTAGCCTTTGAACGGTCTATGTATCTGTGATCTGTTTTATTTTTGAGCACAGAAATATTTTCTTCTTGCTAATTCTTAATCCATAATTTTAAAGAATTCTTTCCTCCCTCCAGTCTACATTTTGACTTTTCTACACAATTACATAATTCCAGCTTTCATGCATATTCTTTCATTTTCTTTTCCTCACAGTTAAAGAACTATTGATGCTATTGAGAATCAGTTTGTTGTTTTTGTCATGTCTAATAATTTCCAGCATTGTCTAATTTGGATTACGACTTTACTAGTCCTTCCATTTTTATCTTTTGCATTCATTTTAATCAAACAAGGGCACCAAGCCACAAAGAGACTAAACACTTGTGTTAACACTGCTGTATTAAGATACTAATGGTGATAAAAAAGAATGGTCAAATGCCATATAGTACCACCATATGACAAATAGAAATGTTCTTCAGTAAATTAAATGTTGGCAAGGTAGTATAGTAGTTCTTATTATATTAAATTGTGTAAACTTTAAAGTTACGGAAATCAAGGGCTACCTGAATTTACTGTCTTTATTTATTTATTTATTTATCTATCTATCTATCTATTTATTTATTTATTTATTTATCAATAGAAATACAGTGGCCCTTGATTTGGGGCCATTTAGCAGGTTAATTCTAGGAGGGGGCCTCACAGTGAACTCATCTGCTTGTGTCCTTCTCACTGAATTCTTTGTTGCATGCCCTCACCTTAGCTTCACTGGGGCAGATCTCTACTTATTTCTGGGAAATTGGTTAAAATTGTGGTGAAAATATTTTTCCTTCCTATGACATGTAAGACCTTTTTATTTTCCGTGGCATTCCTCTGTTTGTAGCTGTCTGTCTGCATTCTGACTGGGAATACAGGGATCATTTTCATCATGCCAACGGTGGTAGTAATGGACGTATCCCTTTCTATGACCCGACCTGTGTCTATCGAGGGGTCCGAGGAATACCAGCGTAAGCACCTAGCAGCCCACGGTTTAACAATGCTGTTTGAGCACATGGCCACAAATTACAAGCTTGAATTTACAGCCCTCGTGGTTTTTTCATCACTTTGGGAGCTGATGGTCCCCTTCACAAGAGATTATAACACCCTACAGGTACAAAAAGGAATGTTATTATATGTACTGGGCCCACATTTATTGGGAGGACAACAGTATTATAATATTGCAATGAATTTTTAGAACATGGATTTTTGTAATAAGTGCATGGGTTCTTAATATGTATAGCTATCAAAAAAAAAAGATTCACAACCATTAAGATTTTGTTTTACGCCTTTCTTTGGTAGAACTATGAGGTGGCGGTGGGGGTTGTTGCCTTATTTTTCTTCTCTTAGTTTTCTAGAATTCTCTACAGAAAGGCAAGTACCTCAGGATACAATGCTTTCTTCCCTAAAATTCAGCATCTTTAGGTTCAACATTTTACTTTTTTCTATCTTCCCATAAAACTTGAAGGAATGAAAAATAGCTTTTTCTTATTTAAAAAAAAAAAGGAAAAAAACTTATTCTAGAGTAATTTAAAATTACACTGCCCCCGGGGCTGGGGTTGTGGCTCGGTGGTAGAGAGTTTGTCTTGAGTTTATCTCGCATGTTTGAGGCACTGGGTTCAATGGGTTCAGTCCTCAGCACCACATAAAAATAAAGGTATTGTGTTTATCCATAACTAAAAAATATTAAAAATAAAAAATATATTATAAAATATATTTTTATATTAAAAATAAAATAAAAAATATAAAATGGCATTGCTCTGCCAATAAATGGCATTGGTTTATAGATACCAAGCAATCATTTTTAAACCTTTATCAAAACTTTTTAAAGGTGATTTTTTGTGATACACTAGAGAATTTACTTTCTGACAACATCTCTCAGTCATTAATATTTCCAACAATGTTTAACACAGTGCCTTGCCCACAGTAAGCATTCAATAAATGCTTATGGTATTAAACTGAATAATTAAATAATTGTTAAGTAATTTAGAAATCCAGGATCAATGCAGTTTGGATTTTTAAAAATATAAGTAATACATGTTTTTCAGAGTCTTTCTTTTATTATCTGACATTTTTAAAAGACAGAAAAGCTTTTAAAAAAAAAATCTGCACTGACTTCTTTTTTCCTTCCCTTGATGGGTCTCATTATGTTGTGTAGCCAGGCCTTGAACTCATGATCCTCCTGGCTTAGCCTCCCAAGTATCAGGGATTATAGTCACACTCCACCACCATTCCTGACTCGCTCTAGCTTTCTTACAAGTGACTAAGCTCAGGATTCCTGATACTGAGCAGTTAGGAAATTTACAGAGTTTCTATATGGAATGAGGAGTAACGGTTAAAACCAGGAGCTGTGTAGTTAGACTGCTTGGGTTCACATCTAGGCTCTGCCACCTATGGTCACAAGACCTGGGAAAGTTATTTAGTATTTCTGTACCTTAGATTCCTCATTTAAAAGTGGAATTAGGCTGGGTATGGTGGTGCATGCTTGTAATCCCAGCTGCTCTATACACTGAGTCAAGAGGACTGCAAGTTCAAGGCCAGTCTCAGTAACTGAGCAGTATTCTGTCTCAAGATTAAAAGGTCTGAGTCCTTGCCTCGCGTGTGCAGTACTCCCCACCACACACACAAAGTAAGGTTTAAAATGCTGTAATGATTAAATGAATGTAAAATAGTACCTATAATGGTGTTTAGGATATAATTAATATTAAATAAATTCTGTCATTTTTTGATGTGTTTTAAGTTCTTGATTTCAATATTTTCCTTCCAGGTCTACTCATAAAGATATAAACTTAGGGAACTTTCAGTTCTCACCTAATAAGAGGATGGAATAAAAGGATATATTTAATTATCCTCTATAGTTGAGAAAATCTGTTTTACTGTTTTTTGTTTTTAAGAACCTATGCTTTGGGGGCTGAGGCTGTAGCTCAGCGGTAGAGCACTTGCCTAGCATGTGTGAGGCCCTGGGTTCGATCCTCAGCACCACATATAAATAATAAATGAATAAAATAAAGATCCATCAACAACTAAAAAATATTTAAAAAAAAAAAAAAGAACCTATGCTTTGGGGCTCTCAGAAACATAATGTCCCTTGTGTAACATTCATATGTTGAGCAGTTTATGGTGTTTTCTAATAACAAAGCAGTAAAGAATAATGAGCAGTTTTATTTTTTATTCAATAAGGAAGCGCTAAGCAACATGGATGATTATGACAAAACCTGCTTGGAATCTGCATTAGTTGGTGTTTGCAATATCGTTCAGCAGGAATGGGGTGGTGCAATTCCTTGCCAGGTAATGATGAATTTTTTTTCATTGCCCCAGGTTAAAAACATTAACCACTATGATGCTTTGATTTTCTTTAGGCTCTAACGCAGCATGCATTGTCATTTCCACAAACTACATTTTATACGATTGGTATCTTTTTAAAAGAAAGCACTAAATCACTCTAATCATATCACACACTAATCTAAATCACACCACTGTGCTCAGAAAGCAGCAAAATTATGCCTAAAGGAAAGAATCCTCCTAGTAAATTGACTTATTGCAAACTAGTACTGTTTGTATAAAAGACAAAGGGCTCACAGTGGAATTTTAGAACTACACTCCCTGGAAGGGGTGATTATAATTTTGAGTGATAGAGTTGTAAACATCTGTACCATATAGTCTATCTTCATTATCTTGGTGTAGCATTTTTTTCAGCAGACTTTTAACTGTCTCAGCTCTCTAGGTTGTCTAAAAAATGAGGAGTATGATGTCATAGTCTGTTGTTCTTTACATAGAGTGCACAGTGGATTCACATTAGCCTCAAATCACAGCAGAGTAATAGGATAAAAAAGAATTAGAAATTTTCTGTAAACAGGGGAAAAGCAAACATTACTGAAAGGAAAATCAGTAATAGTCTGCAACAGGAATTAGCAAACTTTTTCTGTATTTTAGGCTGTGGTAATCAATTCTGCTGTTATTGCATGGAAGCCATAGGTAATAAGTAAGTGAGTGGGCAAAGCTCTTTTTAAATAAAATTTCATTTACAAAGCCAGCTTTGCAAATAAACTGTGGGCCATGGTTTGCTGGCCCCTGGCATATGGCTTTTTATTTAGGGTCAAACATAGGATTCCTGAGTAGTGTCAGTGACATTATTGGTATTTTCTTTTAAATTTTTGTAGTTACAAATGGACAGAATGCCTTTTTTTTTTAATATTTTTTTATTTTCTTAGTTGTAGGTGAACAGAATATCTTTATTTTATTTTTATGTGGTGCTGAGGATCGAACCCAGTGCCTCATGCATGCTAGGCGAGCACGCTACCACTGCGCCACAATCCCAGCCCCCAGAATGCCTTTTTTTAAATTATTATTTTGGGGGGCGGATATTTTTATATGGTGGTAAGGATCAAACCCAGTGCCTCACACATGCTAGGCAGCACTCTGCCACTGAGTTACAGTCCAAGCCCAATATTTTTTTTTTTAAAGTAAGATGGTAGTTGCCTGAGAGCAAGAGAAAAGTAAGGGTTGATTCCAAAGAAATAGGAGGAAATATAGCAAGTAAGAGAACTGATCTTTATCTAGATTGTAGAGATGGTGACATAACTGAATGCAGTTATCAAAACTAAGAACTAGGGGCTGGGAATGTAGCTCAGCGGTAGAGCGCTTGCCTCGCATGCATGAGGCCCTGGGTTCGATCCTCAGTACCACATACAAAGCAGTAAAATAAAGACATTGTGTCCATCTACAACTAAAAAACAAAACAACAACAAAAAAAAAAACTAAGAACTATATAGTAAAAATTAACTACATATAAATTATATTTCAATAAATTCCAAGTCTTTTTAAAAACTTTTTTCTTACTCTGAAGGCCACTATACTTGACAGAATAAAAACTCTTTAGTTCATGAAGATCCTGAACTACACCTAAAAGGTTAAATCAAATCACTGTAGTAGATAGTTGCTAAAGAAGCCAGTTAATACGTTTTGATCAGTTCCTTTCAGAAATTTTATAAAAGAGGGGGTTGGGGTTATGGCTCAGTGGTAGAGCTCTTGCCTAGTACATGTGAGGCACCGGGTTCCATCCTCAGTACTGCATAAAAAATAAATAAAGATATTGTGTCCATCTACAACTATATATATAAAAGAAATGTATATATAAAAGAAATTTTAAAAAACATTTTGGCACCTTTATAGGCATTTTTTATTTTGATATATCTACAAATGGAATATGAAATTTCTAACAATAAACTGAATAAATGAAGTTTTATTTTTAAGATCTTCTGAACTGGTAGTTAGCAGATAGCACAGTTTCATTTGCAGTTGTGATCACAGAGGAGAAACTCAAAAAAATTTTAATAAGGCTGGGGCTGTAGCTCAGTGGTAGAGTGCATACGTTACATGTATGAGGCATTGGGTTCGATCCTCAGCATCACATAAAAATAAATAAATAAGCTGGGCACAGTGGCGCACGCCTGTAATTGCAGCACTTTGAGAGGCTGAGACAGGAGAATTATGAGTTCAAAGCCAGCCTCAGCAACGGCATGGCGCTAAGCAACTCAGTGAGACCCTGTCTTTACATAAAACACAAAATAGGGCTGGGGATGTGGCTCAGTGGTCGAGTACCCCTGAGTCTACAACTAAAAAAAGAAAAAGAAGAAATATTTAATAGCCAGACCTTATACTTTTTAATGTTTTTCTTTCTTTGCAAAAAAGAAGAATCTAATTTTGAGATTTACTGTACCCTGAAGGCCAGGGACTGAGCTAAATCCACTTAGACTCATCAAATGAATGAGATCCAAATATAGTAATAGAGGTCGTAGTTATTAGTGATTTTTTTTTAACCATTTACTGTCAAATTTGTTTAAATGTGGAACTTTTTTTAACCAAGATTTCAGACATCTGGACTGTGTCCTCATTACCTGAGTAAAGTCTGTCTTATTTTGACATTACATGAAATATTTCATTATCACAGAGTGTCTGAAAAAGTTAATGTCAGAACTAAAACATTATGTACCAGTTGTTGGTACCTAGAAAAGGAAATTGTCTGTTGACAATCTTCCCAAAAGGTGAAATCTCTCTGGGATCTCCATTAAATATCCCTAGGCTTTAGAAGTAAGTGCTAATCTTGATATTTCACATGATGTAACCACGTAATACTGCTTAATGGCCTATTATCAAGTTACTGGATTAGACTAAGGAGAACAAAAATAATCCTTCCCTGAGATGCCTGGGAAGTCCACTTGCTACAGAATTGCCCTGAAGCAATGAGGAAAAGGAAGAAGGTTTTGCAGTTACTGTCTATTGTTCATATATTTTATTGGCTTTTTCATATTATAAGTTAAATGTGCATTTTTAAAAGATCTTATACATTTCTGGCCAAATGGCCTGTATAAATACAGTTTTAAAGCAGTTGTCATTTTAGTTGCCCCGGGATAGAATTTGTCATCTTTAAAAATAAAGTGAGCAGCTGGGCGCGGTGGCGCACGTCTATAATCCCTGCACTTAGGGAGGCTGAGACAGGAGACTCGCAAATTCAAAGCCAGCCTCAGCAATAGCGAGGGCTAAGCAACTCAGTGAGACCCTGTCTCTACATAACACATAAAATAGAGCTGAGGATGTGGCTCAGTGGTCAAGTGCCCCTGAGTTCAATCCCTAGTACCAAATAAATAAATAAATAAATAAGGTGAGCCGTGGGGAGTAGCTCAGTGTTTACAGGACTTACCTAGTATATATAAGGCCCTAGATTCAATCCCTAGTATGGCCAAAAAAAGAAAAAAAAAAAAGGCAAAGTTCAGACTTTTGGCCTTGTATTTCCTAGGGACACATATGAAATGGGTCATGCCTTTTTTTTTTTTACTTTGATATTTTAGGTACCAATTTCTTATCTACTAAATGGGATTCCAGTTTTAATACAATTAAGTAAAATTTGGTATGTATGTTTGTCCTTTATTTAAGTGTTCAGAGGCAAGCATTTTAAATTAAATGCAAGCATTTAATTAAATGAAATGGGGTAAAATGCATAGATTTTAAACGCGCAGTTCCCTGGGTATTAACAAATGCATACACCTGGGGCTGGGGTTATGGCTCAGCGGTTGAGCGCTTGCCTCACATACGTGAGGCACTGGGTTCGATCCTCAGCACCACATAAAATAAATAAAGATATTGTGTTCATCTACAACTAAAACAAAATATTAAAAAAAAATGCATACACCTATGTAACCATTACTACCATTAAGATATAAAACATTCTTTCACCCCACAGTTTCCTCATGCCCCTTTCTAGAAATGAAAATATTAAATGGAACTACTTTAATCATGTAATTTAATGTTCAACCCTCCTGTCTCTTTTTGCAAACAGGTTGTTCTAGTGACTGATGGCTGTCTTGGCATTGGTAGAGGGTCACTGCGACATTCCTTAGCTACTCACAATCAAAGAAGTGAGAGCAACAGGTTTCCACTACCTTTTCCTTTCCCGTCTAAGTTGTATATCATGTGCATGGCAAATTTGGAGGAGGTAATACCTTTGACTAAGTTCTTTTTAGTTTGGGTAAATTTTAGGGCTCAATTTATTTTTTCATATATTTGATTAGTACTTTATTGCATATGCTGTAACATTATGTTCTGTTGGTTTCATGAGACTGCCACAATTTATATTTGAAAAGACTCAGTCTGGGCCTGTAGCTCAGTAGTGGAGCATTTGCCTAGTATGCCTGAAGCCCTGGCTCCATCTCTCACACTACAAAAAGAAGAGAAAAGAGGAAAGAGAAGGGAGGAGGGAAGGAAAAAAAGAAGGGAGGAAAGGGAGAGAGAGAAAGGGAAGGACAAAGTAAGACTATACTCTAGCTCTTAAATGCTCTGAAATTTCAGTGTTTCCCCCATCTTGGGAGCATAGCTGGAGTTGTTATCCATCCTGCTGATGAGTCCTGAAAAGTCAAGTTCTTTTTGGTATTAGTTATTTCTCTTACTCAGGAATTATTTTGTCCATTCCAGAAATGTTGACAGAGATGTACTTTGCTTTTATGGTAGAATAACATGCCATTTTGTATAGTTTATGTATGTAAACACTTTGCTTCCTGTCTTTCTATTTATTTGTGAGAGGTATTTAAACTTTTTTATCTTAGTTTTCTCTCTGTAAAATGTAGATAATGATGGTTCTTGCCAAAAAATGTTAAAAACACTTTGAAGGAAAGATGCTATATAGCTACAAATTGTAGTCTCCTCTGAGAATCTTCACAAAACTACTTCTGAATGAAATAGCTCGACTGGTGTCATTTTATGTAACATTCCTCTTTGGTCCCCTTGAGTTGAATTGTTATGGTTAGCTTCTTTTCATACTGGCTGTTAAGAAAATCATTTATTTTTTGCCTGTGTTACTATGATGGTTGTGACTTTGGTGTGTTGGTAGTAATCTGGTAATTTGTGCCATTTTAAAAGGGGTCATCTCTTTTGATTTGTAGCTCCAAAGCACCGATTCTTTGGAATGCCTTGAACGTCTCATAGACTTAAACAATGGTGAAGGGCAAATTTTTACTATTGATGGCCCCCTGTGCTTGAAAAATGTACAGTCAATGTTTGGGTGAGTATATGCTTAAAGCTTTTCTACCTTCTTTGCAATCCAGTATTATAATTTGATATCCAGAAAGAATATCTACTTTACTGTAATTGTGTGATTTCATTTTCTTCAAGTTGCCTATTTCTCAGATAAAATGATTGGTAGTATTGATTTTTGAAAGCTCACTCTTTTAAATTAAGCATGACTAAATCTGAAATGCTTATAAATATTGACTTTCTTACAGTAATTCAGCAGTTGCAGAGATTAACTTGCTGTGGGGTTTTTCAGAATTGAAATTTCCTCATCAGCAATGTCAGATTGTAATCTTTTTCACAAATGGTCAGATTTAGTTTTGGAATTAAGGTAAAGGGAAAATAAATTTTGCATTATGAAACATTACTGTTCTATGTAATTGTATTACTCTCCTTGTAACAATTAATCATCATATCCTAGAAAACTGATAGATCTGGCTTATACTCCTTTCCATGCTGTTCTCAAGTGTGGCCACCTAACTGCTGATGTACAAGTCTTCCCCAGGCCAGAACCTTTTGTTGTAGATGAAGAAATTGATCCTATCCCCAAAGTCATTAACACAGGTAACTTTAAAAAAATAAACTTCTTAATTTTCCATACTTCTAATTTGTTCTTTTCACTTTGTTCTCTATCCAGGAGGATTGAAAAGAATCATATATTTTGAAACAAGGGTGCTATTGTCATTAGCACTTTGGATCAGTGGATGTATTACCTAAGGGGTGGTGGATTATTGGTCTTTTGTGGTGAGGTCACGAGTTAACCTCCAATCCTAGATCATTATAACCATAAACTACTAGAGTTGGAAATCATACCTAGATTCGCTAGCATTGAAATCTTTGAGGTGATTCTTAATAGAGATTCTGAGATTGATTAGCATCATAACTAAAGTCATATATGAAGGGCTGTCTTCTAGATGTGACTTGAAGACTCTTGCCATGTGACCTTGGAGTTATCTCCTATTGATGGGTGGATTCCTTGAGTGGTGGGTACATGTTTATCCTCTTAGAGATGGATGCTATCATTTTCAGTCACTGCTGCAGCCTCAATGCCTAGTATAACATTAACATTTAGTAGATGCTTTAATAAATGATTACAATTAAATGTGCAATAAATGTTCATTTTAGGGGCGTAGAGATTATAGAATGCAGGGCTAGGAGCAAGATTTTTGCTTTTAGTGCTTTTAACTTTTGACTATCTGTAAGTAAGGTATCCACCTCTTTTCATTTTGACTAGCCTGCACTATACTAAGCTGCACCAAATGTTTTGTTGCCCTCAAACCACTTAAATTTCACTTCCTTCCCACCCTTTTTTTAAAAAATATTTTTTTAGTTGTTGATGGATCTTTATTTTATTCATTTATTATTTATATGTGGTGCTGAGGATCGAACCCAGTGCCTCACGCATGCTAGGCAAGCGCTGTACCACTGAGCCACAGCCCCAGCCCCCCACCCTTTTTTGATGAGTAATTTGAATAGGCCTTTTCTTTGCAATCCAAACTTTTAGCCTAAGACTTTTGTTATAGCTTATAGTTAAACTACTTTAAAATATAGTAGGCTTTTTTCTACTCAGCTGCTTGTCCTGATTCATTTGTTACTCAACTAAGGGAGGTAATGGCAGCAAATCTCCAGAGAAGCACACTTCCTCCTTTTATTTGAAGTGCATTGTACACACCACAATTCTGATTTTTAAAAATTGTTTTGAGAATATTGGTGTGTTTATGTTTAGAATAAAAACTGAAAGGCAATTCAGTAATGTATTAATAGAGGTTTCCTGTGGCTGGGGCCGTAGCTCAGTGGCAGGGTGCTTGCCTAGCATGCGTGAGGCACTGGGTTTAATCCTCAGCACCACATATAAATAATAAATGAATAAATAATAAAGATCCATCAACAACTAAAAAAATTTTTTTTTAAATGGAGGTTTCCTTTTATGATAATGAGTGATTCTATTTTCTTTACAATTTTTAGTGTTTTCCAAGTTTTTGTGTTAATTATTTATATAATCAGAAGAAAATCTTTTTTAAAAAAAGTTTTGTTTATAACTTTTATTTTTTATTTTAGTTTTTCAACAAAAACTTTTGGTCATTACTATAATTTCTATAGAGCAAAGAAATCATCGTACTTCTTTTGTTGAGAATGTATTTCTTTCTCAGGGAAATGTTTTTAATGGAATGTCTTTACTTTCCAAAAAAGGTTGAAGAAAGTTGTTGGAGAAGTGTTTGATTTTAATGCCCCTTGATGACCTGAATACCCCTGACTGTACAGAGGGATTTGACCCTTAAGCTTTCGCCTTGGCTGGGAGGACCTAGCCTTATAATAAAGTTTACCTAATTTGTCGTGTAATTTAAACTCATCAAATAAAAAATAATTATCATTATTTCCTGAGCTAATTAAAATGCAAATGGTTGGAGTCCTCCACAGAAAAGTTCAATAATGTTCCCAGTCAACATATTTGAAATTTCAACCTAAACATTGTGTTTATAAAATCTAATACATAGGAAATAATGTACTTTCCTCTATTATAAATTAGTACTATGTTGATTCCTTCCTTTCAGATTTGGAAATAGTGGGATTTATTGATATAGCTGATATTTCAAGTCCCCCAGTTCTCTCCAGACATCTGGTCTTACCTATAGCACTTAACAAAGGTGAGTTTTTTTCGATACCATTACTATATGAGAAGCATCATATTATCTAAAGTTATTCTTTAGTGTTAGATAGGTTAGTCCATTTTACAGAATCTAAAAGAAAAGTATAGTTTCCAAATTGAATTTTAGAAAATGGAATAATATCAGAAAAGAAATTCTGCTATTTTACACTGTGGGAACATTTTGACACATATTTGCTGTGTATTGGTTTGTAAATTTGTAGTGGAAGTCCTCTTTAAAGACAAGAATACTTAGCCAGGTACAGTGGTGCATGCCTGTGATTCCAGCAACTTGGGAGGCTGAGGCAGGAGGATTGTAAGTTTGAGACTAGCCTCAGCAATTTAGGGAGGCCCTAGGCAACTTAGAGAAACACTGTCTCAAAATAAAAAGGGGCTGAGGATATAGTCTAGTGGTTAAGCACCCCTGGGTTCAATTCCCAGTACCAAAAAAAAGAGTGCTTAGTTCCTCACCCAAGGCTCAGCCTTTCCTAATAGGAGCATGCTGAAAAAGCCAGTCATTATCAGAAATTTGCTTGATAAATGTGGAAGTCAAATACAGCTTATTAAGAGGAAGAACACATCTGTTCTTTGTTTAGTCATGCCAAGCACATATTAGATATTCAAATACTATTAAATGAACCAATGAGCGTCTTGTGAGACCTCATTATTGCAGAAAATACCCCTTTAGGAACTGAAAAGTCATGTCCCCAAATTCAGCATCTCTGGAGTACGCTAGCATCTAGCTCCTTAAAATCTTTTTTCTCTGTTCTAAACTATCTAGCTTATATTTATCAGCTCTTTCCAGGAAATATAGAGTCAATCAGCTTTCTACCTACTAAGTTATGATCATGTTCTATTAATGCCCAGGTTATCTGGGTTGGAGGTTGGATATTCCACTCAATCATATATTTATAGACAGAATCTTGATATGCACCCACAGATGATTCATTGTGGTCACTGTGTTTATAATTTACCTTGTGTTTTCAGAGAACAACCAAATTTACCTTGTTTCTAAGGCCCTGGGAGAATTCTGCATGCCCATATAATTGCTAAGAAAGAAAATTAGCAAAATGAAGTGTTTAGGTAAGGGAACAGTAGGAAGAAAAACACGGGAAGGCAGAACAGGGTCATGCTGTAAGGGTTGTTGAATAGCAAGCTAAACTGGAAAATTCTTCCTGTTGAAGTAGAAAGTCTTTGAACAAGACTGAGTGGATAAGTTTTCCTGAAAGGAAATTAATTGTAGGAAGATTCATCTGTCAACAGAGAACCTAGATTTGGGAAGTCTAGTCAAGATGCTTATAATAATGTGTGTACCTTTGGGGACTTGCGTGCATGTTCTGTATGAATGCTGTCAGTGTAGAATACTCTTGACATCTCTGTGTCAGATTCTGTTTAGACAGATGCCTGAAACCTCCAGTTCCTACTGAAACTCTGGAAACTGATTTTTTTGTGTAACATCTTTAAGGAGATAAAATTCATAAACTGTATACTTCCCTTTCTTAGTGTATAACTATGTGATTTTAGTCTACTTATAGACTTGTACAACCATCATCACAATTTTAGAACCTTTCATCATCCCTAAAAAGAAACCTTGTTTCTTTAACTACCAACTCTCAGTCCCCTGGCCCTAGATAATCACTAATATCCTTTCTGTCCCTGTAGGCTTGCTCTTCTGGATTTTTCATATAAATGGAATTCATATAATATTTGAAAAGTAAAAAATTTTTGGACACAATGCCTTTATTTCATTTGTTTGTTTGTTTGTTTGTTTATTTTTTATGTGGTGCTGAGGATTGAACCCAGTACCTCTACCACTGAGCCACAACCCCAGCCTTTGAAAAGTAATTTTTATATAGACATTGGAAAACTGGGATGAGTTGTTCCAGCTTTTTATAATATTCCTTTACAACTACTTTGAGCCTAGAAGTCGCCAAGAATTTGATGGGTTTGGAGTTTTTGTAGCTGATCTCAATTCTAACCTGTTTGCTTTTTGCAGAAGGTGATGAGGTGGGTACTGGCATCACTGATGACAATGAAGATGAAAATTCAGCCAATCAGATTGCAGGCAAAATACCCAACTTCTGTGTCCTGCTCCATGGCAGCCTAAAAGTGGAAGGAATGGTGGCGATTGTTCAATTAGGGTAGGAGACTTTGTTTACATTGAGTTGAATGAAAGGAAAAAATCAGTTCATTAGGTGAAGTGTTTTGCAGACTTTTCTGAAAGAAGTAAAAAGGTCCTGGTCACCTTTTTCCTTTCCCTTCCCACCTGCCATTTCCTCTTAAATTACTCTTTTAAAATCATACCCTACGGGCTGGGATTGTGGCGCAGTGGTAGCGTGCTCGCCTAGCACGCGTGAGGCACTGGGTTCGATCCTCAGCACCACATAAAAACAAAGATATTCTGTCTACCTACAACTAAAAAAATAAATATTTTTTAAAAATAAATAAATAAATAAATAAATAAAATCATGCCCTAGAATAAGTGTGGAGGTGGGTTTGGTGGTCCATACTTTAATCCCAGCAACTCGGAAGATTAAGACAGGAGGATCACAAGTTTAAGGCCAGTCTCAGCAACTTAGCAAAACTCTGTCTCAAAATAAAAAAATAAAAAACATGGAGCATTTGGCTCACTGGTAAAAAATGGGAGGCAGGAGAGCTGGTAGGAAGAGAATAAGTGTGGAAGGATCCTTTTCAGTATGTACTAAGGATTGAACTCAGGGGTACTTGACCACTGAGCCACATCCCCAGCCCTATTTTGTGTTTTATGTAGAGACAGGGTCTCACTGAGTTGCTTAGCGCCTCGCCATTGCTGAGGCTGGCTTTGAACTCACGATTCTCCTGTCTCAGCCTGCCTAAGTGCTGGCATTACAGGCGTGCACTACCACGCCTGGCTAAGTTTTCTTCTTTTTAAATCCTATCTAGGATATCTGGGTTCTGGTTATAGTAATGCTACTTATAATATCTTAGGTAGGATTCATTGACTCTACATCTACAAAATGAAGGGATAAAATTAAGTGGAAAAAGATGCTGGTATCATTGAGCGTTTTACCATGTGTCAGACACTCCTCTAAGCACTTTACATATATTAATTTATTTACTCCCTCACAACAGACTGTGTTAGTAATATCAATAGTAATCCCATTTTATAGATGAGGAGTCAGAGAGGTCAGCCCTTCTGAGAGAAAGAGGTCAAAGAATTTGCCCAAGATCACCCTGCTAGTAAAAAGAGCCAGGATTCTTACCTGTGCATTCTTACTTCAGAACCCGTACTCACAAGTCTGCTGTATTCCTTCCCTGTTAGGAAATTGTTTCTAGCTTTTACATTCTCTGCAATCTTGAAATTTGCAAAGCTGTCTGCTTCTCTTTCTCTAATATCTATCTTAGAAAAGAGGAGATAACCAACCACCTTCTGACTATCACCTGGGGTGGTAACTGGCATAGAAATTCAAGAGGTTAATATTAATCACAGGAAGCATGTTTCTGTTTCTCTTTAAGTCTGAAAAGAAGAATGGGATTCTTCTTAATAGGTGTTAATCTGTGTTTCTTGGCACTCAAGTAGTGGTATTGCCTCTGAATGTGAGAATCACCTGTAGCACTTTGAAAAGCTGGGGACAGTGTTTAAATAACAGAATGATGGCCTCATGCCCTGTGTTACAAGGGCCTCCCTGTGTTGGTTCTGCTGTGACTCTGGGAGGCAGCTGAAAAGACCTGCAGCTTTTACTCCTTATCCTCCTACAGCTACTTTCTACCCTTTTTGTGAGGGTTTTTAAAAATCTTTTAAACTGCTTTTGATTTATATATATACAAGTTTGCCTCAATAATAATAAATGTCCCAGAGGAATGTAAATATCATACAGCAGTAATCATTTTTCAGGTTTTGGATTTGGCTTTGGTAGAAGTAACGTGCCTGATTTCAAAGCTGAAGCCTGTGTCTCTCAAGAGAAAAACCCAAGCTAGATTTATTTGACTTGACAGTCCCAGGCTTTATGTTCTTCTGATCTTTCGTCTTCTCTCCATCTAGTCCTGAATGGCATGGAATGCTCTACTCCCAAGCTGACAGCAAGAAGAAATCAAACCTCATGATGTCTCTCTTTGAGCCTGGCCCAGAACCTCTCCCATGGCTAGGGAAAATGGCACAACTGGGTCCTATTTCAGGTATAACTCAGATCAGATTTTACTTTACTTTTTCTTCTCTATCATTTTGAATGTCTCTGACTGTAGTCAGGGAGCTGCCTGAGCTCCCTTATTGTGCTATCGTCTCTGATGCTGGATGTGTACATGGAGAATCCCAGGAAAGTTTGATGTTTGAACTCAATTTTTACAGCTTAGGGGAAACCAATATTTAAGTTGCTCTGAGTAAATAAAAACTCTTTAACTGCTTAGAGTTAAAAATCACTGTCTATTTTTTTTTCTTAGTATACAATTTTTGGCCCAAGTATTTCTCCAGTTATTCTTTTTCTTGTCATCTTGTCTTTTCCTCCTCTTGTCTTGCAGCTTCCAAGATGTTGTTCTTTGCCTTCTTTTCTTGGGTTCTTAATCTCTGTTGGGTATTTCTTCGGTGTTAATAGTTCCATACTCCTTAAATCTGTAAATCTAGTCCCACCTCATCTCTCTCTGAAGTTTGCATTTTGTTTTCCAATTCTTTGTTGGCCCTCTTCACCTGGGTATTCTGTCTTAATCTCAAGATCAGCATTTTTTTTTTAACAGACACCATTGTTCTTTCACCCCTTCTCCTTAAACTGTTCCTTCTCTTGATTTTGCTACTTCTTTTGATGAGGCCTTTGTGCTGTTAGATCCTCAGGTTTCAACTAGAGTTATCCTTCATTCATTTGGGCCCATTTCAGTCGCAGGGACACCTCCCATCTATTCTGGATGAAAGAGTTAGCCAAAGTTGCTCAAAGTCTAGTGGGAAGTGGACTAATAAATACACTATATAAGATAAATATTAGCCTGGAAGAGGTGATGATCAGATCTGCTCTTCCTGGAGGACTTAAGAAAATCTTCACAGGGGAGAGACACCCTAGCTGAGTTTTGAAGAAAAGGAGAAATTTGCAGAGCTGAAGGAGGAGGAAAGGGCCTCTAGGGAAAGTAGAACACCTATGGGAAGGAAAGGAACTGGAGCACAGATTGAGAGTGTGGGCTGGGAGTTGGGGCACATGATAGATCAGAGGCTGGCAGGAGCTAGAGCACAGCAGGCCTCATAAAAATGTGAGATGCCAAGATTTTTATTTTGCAGATACTGGGAAGCCACTGAAGAAGAGTAATGTGATCAGATTCTTCTAGCTACAGTGAAGACACTGGTTAGACTTCATATTCAGGTGCTGGTGCCCCTGGAGTTGTGCAGAATAGCCATAATCCAAGTGAGAGATAAGAAATTTGCATTTAGAGCCAGGTGTGGTACATACACCTATAATCTCAATGACTCAAGAGGCTGTGGTGGGAAGATGGAAGGTTCGAGGTCAGCCTGGGCAACCTAGTGAGATCCTGTCTCAAAATAAAATTTTAAAAAAGGACTAGGGATATAGCTCTGTGGTAGAGAACTTGTCTAGCATATGCAAAGCCCTGGGTTCAATCCCCATTACCAACCCCCAAAGAAATTTGCATTTAGAAAGATAACTCTGTGAAATGTAGATTAGAAAAGGCAGGGGCATCCTGCAGTTAGAAGCCACTATCATAGCCCTGGAGATGAGAAGCCAGAACAGGGCAGTGGCTGGGAGTAAAAGTTAATTAGGAAGTAGCATCAATAGTGTTTGCATGTGAGAATGATCCCAGGTTTCCAGCCTGGGTTACAGGGTGAAAGGTGGTCTATTAACTGAAATAGAGAATAGAGGGAAGAGTAGATTTGGGAAGAACATATTTTTTGCATGTTGAGTTTGTGTCTATGAGATATAAGTAGAGGTGCTTAGAGACAATTCCTAGGGGAGAACTTTAGGACAGAAGGTAGAGTTGGAGACTGAATTTTTATTTATAAGCCTATCATTGATTATTACAGTGGTTCACAGATTTTTTTGTGTGTACAAAAATAAACACTATTTAGAAATTCTACTTCCTGGGCCCACCCTTGGGAGACTCTGATTCAGTAGGTTGGTCTGGATTCAGGTCCAGGAACTTGCAGCTTTAATATTACCCAAATGATTAGAATCCAAGTGGTTCTTGACCATGTTTTAAGAAGCCCTGCCCTCAGGAAATATACATAGTTTAAGGATAACAGAGAGCAAGGACCAAATTCCTGGAAAGCACCAACTATTAAGGTCTTTCATGGAAAGGATATGAGAAGGAATAAGCAGATAAAATAGGGAAAATAGAAAAGTGATGTCACAGAAGACAAGAGAAGAAAGCAGCTCCTGAAGTAGTGCCCTACAAAGTCTCACACACCAGCATGTCAACTAAGGTCTGAAGAAAGCCCTTGGTTGGGGGTGTAACTCAGTGGTCGAGCACTTACCTAGCCGCATACGCAAGACCCTGGGTCTGATATCCAGCACCACAAAAAAAGAAGGAAAGAGAGCCCTTTGCCCTTGAGACTTAGAGAAGATGTTAATTGAACTAGGCCCAAGAAGCTAAACTAAGAGTCTGCAAACTTTCAGTAAAGGGATGGTTAGTAACTATTTTCAACTTTGCGGGCCTTATGTCTCTGCCACAGCCATTTAACTCTGCCACTGTAGCACGAAAGTACCAATAGGCCATGTGCAAATGTATGGGAGTGTTCCAATAAAACTTTATTTATTGGACTCTGAAATCTGAATTTGATATAATAGATGTCATGAAACATTCTTCTTCAGCCATTTAAATATAAATCCGTCTCTTTTATTTTTTCTTAAGACCGAGTTTCATTATATTGCACAGGCAGGTCTCAAACTCCTAGGCTCCAGCAATTCTCCTGTCTTAGCCTCCCAAGTCGTTGGTATGCACCACAATGCCCAACTAAAAACCATTCTTCTTTTGGTGTTGAGGATTGAACCCAGGGACTCTACCACTGAGTTACACCTTCAGTTCCTTTTACTTTTTTATTTTGAGACAGGGTCTCATTAAGTTGTTTAAAGCCTTGCTAAGTTGCTGAGGCTGGCTTTGAACTTGTGATCCTCCTTTCTTCAGCTTCCCAAACTGCTGGGATTACAAGCATTTGCCACCATGCCTGGCTCTCTCTTGGTAGTTATTTACACTCCTAAATAATGTGAGTATATAGCTAGTTCTTGATCTTTTTTTTTCATTTTAGATGTTATTTTTGGACTTTTTTAGATTTGTTACCTACATGTCATCCTGAGCCTGCCCTTCACATCTCTCCATGAATCTCTCATTGTATGACTCCTACTGAGAAAAGGGTGCCTGGGAAATAAATGTTTTGAAATCTCCCATATTTGGAAATGTCCTCTTTATTCCATCCTTTACATTTGATTGGTAGTTTGGTTAAATGAGTTCTAGGATGAAAAACATTTTCCCTCTGTTGTGAAGCATCACTGTTGTCTTTTCTAGCTTCCAGTGATACTGAGAGGCTAGTACCATGCTGACTCCTGGGCCTTTGACCTTGAGCTGTATTTTCTCTGTACTCCTTGAAGATTTTCTTTGTACTTCTGATATTTTGAATTTTTAGAATGATTTTCATAGTTGTTGGTGTCTGCATTCATTTTGCTGTGTGAGTACAATGAACCTTTTCTATCTAGCAGTTCATGTTCTTCAGTACAAGGCACACAAATTATCTATTTGACTTTCCTGTCTTTGTATTCTCTGTTCTCTCTTTCTGGAGCATATTATTTGTGTGAGGGGGTGTGTAATTTTCTCTTTTCCTACCCATTGTTCCCTGCCTTCTGTGAGGTATCTTCAACTTCACCATGCATCTCTTTTTCATTTATACTATCTTATTTCTAAGAGTCTCTTCATTTTAGATAAAATAAGAAATATTTTATGAAAATAGACAGTATTTCCTGTCTGCTAATGCAGTTACCATATGTAGGCTACAAACAAAATTCAGGATAGGCTACAGCTAGATCCTGGGATATTTAGTACTAATACTGAATACTATAGGATAATAGGATCGAAAGAAACCCCTGTCTGCCAGAAAAACCTGGGACAGCTTCATGGAGGGAGTAGGCTAGGATCTGGACCTGGACTACAGATAGGTAAATTTGGGCAAGTAAGGAATAGCAGTGTTGAATGGTGGGAAAAGTGTTGGCTTTGGAACCAAAGCTGCTGAGTCACTATCAAACCTTGTGTTAGTACAACCTCTCTGAGGCTTACTTTCCTCATCTTTAATAGAACTAATAATGTCTACCTTCTAGGATTGCTGCATGAATATAAGCTGTATATGTTAAATATCTGGCATATGGCTGGAATTTAATAAATATTCTTTATTCTGTATGTTCCTTGAGGCCAGAAAAATATCTTCTTTAGGTACAATTCCTAGAACACTGTTTGCTGCACACTGGGATCTTACTGTAGATAATGCATAAGTGAGTAAATAAATGAAGGAATGAGAATAGGAGCAAATTCCAGACAAGGGGAGTAACAGAAATAATGGCAGGGAAATTGGAAATGAATATGCCTTTGGGACAGGACCCATAGGATCTCAGCTTGACTAAAAATGGTTTGTATATTGATAAGTATTAATGGAAATATGTTTGGAGAATTGAGGCAATATTTTGAGGGAAAGTAGGAAGAGTTAACATGTAATTTGAGGCCAGTATTAACATGTTTTGATTAGTGACCAAATCAGGGTTAGAGAACATCTATCTCAGAGAAATGGGTCTTATTCCTGTTTTTAATATGAATATTTGGGCAGGGGACTTAAGCTCCCTGAATTGGTAAGAATGATTCGTGCTGTGTCCAGACTATAGTAACACTAAGGAGTTACTAAGTTTGAGTGTACTTTGCAGATTTGTGGCAGAGTTTCCTTGACTTGGGAAGCAGGTGCAAAGACAGAAACTCTGCTTATCTACGTAGCTATAAAACCACCATGGCTTTAAATCTTTGAGTGCTCTTCACCAATAAAAGTGTTTCTTCCCTTGCTGTTTTCCTTAATTTGTCTATGTATAATTTTCGTTTTTAATTTTTTTAATGCCTAAACTGAGGCTGTCTCACCCAGTAGCAACCAGCCAAGAGGCTCTTTAAATTTAATTAAAATTAAATAAACTTTAACCAGGCACTGTGGTGCATGCCTGTAATCCCAGCTACCTGGGAGGCTGAGGCAGGAGGATTATAAGTTTGAGGCTAGCCTGGGTAATTTAGCAAGACCTTGTCTCAAAAATAAATTAATTAATTAATTAATTAATTAATAAAGGGCTGGTGGTGTAGCTCAGTAGAAGAATGCCGTTGCGCTCAACTCCCAGTACCATGAAGAAAAACCAAAACAAGAATAAAATTCAGTTCCATATGTTGAGTGCTCAATAGCTAGTGGCCACAATTTTAGACAGCACAGGCATAGTACCTTTCTAATGTCACAGGAAAGTGCTGGGCTAGAATGTATAGAACTGTAGTATGCATACACATGCCTTAATTAATTAATTTATGTATTTATTTATTTTTGGTACTGGGGATTGAACTCAGGAGCACTCGACCACTGAGCCACATCCCCAGCCCTATTTTGTGTTTTATGTAGAGACAGGGTCTCACTGAGTTGCTTAGCGCCTCACCCTTGCTGAGGCTGGCTTTGAACTCGCGATTCTCCTGTCTCAGCCTCCCTAAGTGCTGAGATTACAGGCTTGAGCCACCGCGCCTGGCTCATATGCCTTAATTTATAAAGCAGATGAGTGAAGCATGTTTTTTAAAGACATTAAACTCGTTTTTCACTTGCATAGACCTCCATTGGTTGTTTGATCTCCTGCATCAGTGGCTTCCTACTAAGAACAGGTTCTCCATCCTGAGGGAAGTTAATGGATTTTCTTAATTAAGGAAGTAATAGGATATAGAAGATTGAGTTATTCAAAGAGCTGCTAGCCTAATTGGAAATGTAATTGATTGTGTTTTGCCAGATGTCATTTCAAGAATGTCTTTTTCTTTAAGATGCTAAAGAAAACCCCTACGGTGAGGACGACAATAAGAGCCCATTCCCCCTGCAGCCCAAAAACAAACGCAGTTATGCCCAGAATGTGACTGTTTGGATCAAACCCAGCGGCCTGCAGGTACCATTACCATTTACTTTGCTTTCCACTGGGGACAGGAGGAGGTGTTTGGGCAGCAAGCGGGCAGACATTTGATTTGATTTTCATTTCCTTTGATACTTCATAATTCATTTACTTCTAATGTTGTCATTATTTCCAAAAAGGATTTGAGATGGCCTAGAGTAAAACATGTATATAGCAAAATCATTTTTTACAAATTTAGAGCAACAAGAAACCTAGAGGAAGAACAGAACCAATTGTGCCTGGAACCCCAAGGCAAAATGATAATTGTATTTGAGCAGTTTAGCTCTGAGCTTCCTGCTACCGAGGTCAAAAAAGAAACATGTGGGTTTAATAGTTTCCCTTGTCTGATAGAAAAAAAAAAGGAAGCATGTCAGTTGTTCTAGAGAGACATTGGATATTAATGTAGAATTTTACACATGGTGAGGCATTGAATAGTATAACCGGTGTTGTCTTTAACAATGGCTTTGAAACAAAAGATGTAGCATCTTTACGGTTGTTATTTTCATTCCTACAGTAGAACCCTAGCCATGGCATTACATTGTAGTTCCACAAAAGTACTTCCATAGGAAGCTAAGATAAACATGTTCTTCTTTCAGCACCTCTTTACATTTCTTCCTCTGATGAGTTCAGTCTAAGCCAGATGAGAAGAGGCAGTTAGGCTGCCTGACAACAAGCGTAGCTTCCCTTGACTGCATAGTCTCTTTGAGCCCCTTTTCCATAGCAGCTGAACCACATTCTCCTTTGGCTAAGAGGTCAGGGGCCTCTTCTCCTTATTGGAAAGTAAGTCTCCCTCCTTCCTCCAGACCTGACCTCCGCACTTCCTTGTCAGAGGATAATAGGGAACCACTTTCACCACAAGTGATAGCTGAATTTTTAAATATATTTTTTTAGTTGTAGATGGACACAGTACCTTTATTTTATTTATTCTTTTGTGGTGCTGAGGATGAGCCCAGTGCCTCACACATGTCAGGCAAGCGCTCTACCACTGAGCCACAACCCCAGCCCTGTAGCTGAATTTTTCTAAATTATTTAAATTTTGTTTTGGTCTTGGTTTATTTTTTATTATAGTAAAATACACACAAAATATACCACTTCAACCCTTTTAAAGTGTACAGTTTCATAACATTGTGTATTCACAATGCTATGCAACCCTCACTACTTGTGAACATTTTAATCATTCCAAAAGGAAACCATATAGCAAGTCACTCTACATTGCTTCCCAGACTGTGGCAGTCACTAATCTGCTTTTTGTCTCTATGGATTTGACTATTCTAGATATTTCATAGAAATGGAATAATATAAGCCAGAGGTGTAGCTCAGTAGTAGAACACTTACCTAGCATGAGTGAGGCCATAGGTTTGATTCCCCAGCACTATATAAATAAAGGAAGGGAGGGCAAGCTAGAGGGAAGGAACAATACAATTTGTGGCCTTTTGTATTTGGCTTCTTTCACTGGGAATAAGGTTTTCAAGATTCATTCCTGTTGTAGCACATGTCAGTATTTTGTTCCTTTCTGTGACTGAATGAAATTCTGTTGCATAAATATGCCATATTTGTTTATCCATTTAGTTGATGGATATTGGAGTTGTTTCTACCTTTCAACAAGTTTTTGTTTGAACACCTGTTTTCGGTACTTTCGTATATAAGCTTAGGAATTAACTCTAATTCCTGCTGGATCATATGGAATTCTAGGTTTAGTGTATTGAGAAGCTGCCAGACTTTGATAGTAACCACACCATTTTATGTTCTTAACAGCAATGTTATAAGTGTTCCAGTTTTTCCACATCTTCATCAATATTTGTTATTTTCCATTTTTCCTTCTCCTTTTTAAAATAGCCATCCTATGAAGTGTTATATCATTGTGGTTTTAATTTTACTTTCCTAATGTAAGATATTTTGTCTCTTTTCATGTACTTATTGGCTATTTATGTATCTTCTTTAGAGAATTGTCTGCTCAAGTCCTTTGTCCATTTTTTTTTTTTTAATATTTTTTTAGTTGTTGATGAACACAATGTCCCCATTTTATTGCTTTGTATGTGGTGCTGAGGATCGAACCCAGGGCCCCATGCATGCGAGGCAAGCGCTCCACCGCTGAGCCACCATCCCAGCCCCCCTTTGTCCATTTTTTAATTGTTATCTTTTTTTTGGTACTAAGGATTGAACCCAGAGGCACTTTACCACTGAGCTACATCCCCAGCCCCCTTTTTGAATTTTTAGACA